>CAUJCB010000126.1:0-41388 GCA_963082715.1 Harpalus rubripes | reverse complement strand
CTTGAAAATGCATTTTCTAAGCGAATTACGTGTTTTTAAGGCGTTTTGCAGTAACTTCTATAGTTCAAATCGGCACTCAAGCTGCGCTATCGAGTGCACCACGGAGTGCCACCAAAAGGTTGTATTCACTAAAAAGCAGTGTATTTTGTCTTATTGTACCCTAAATAACCTAGTTCCATCGAAACTACAGGTAGAATATGTTTCCAAAGATACATGCAAAATAGTCGTTTCAGACCGCGAAACGCTCAAATAATGATGTAAAAACTGTTTCTCAAAACATGTCTCCAAATCACTTAAAAAATGCGTTGTCTAAGGGAATTACGTGTTTTTAATGTGTTTTCAGTAACTTCTATAGTTCAAATCGGCACTCTATCTGCGCTGGCGAGTGCACCACGGAGTGTCTCCAAATGGTTGTATTCACTAAAAATCAGTGTATTTTGTCATATTGTAGCATAAATAACCTAGTTTCATCGAAACTACAAGTAGAATATGATTCGAAAGATACACGCAAAATCGTCGTTTCAGACCGTGAAGCGCTCAAATATGATGTAAAAACTGTTTCTCAAAACATGTCTCCAAATCACTTAAAAATGCGTTTTCTAAGCGAATTTCGTATTTTAAGGTGTTCTGCAGTAACTTCTATAGTTCAAATCGGCACTCTAGCTGCGCTGGCTAGTGCACCACGGAGTGCCTCCAGAAGGTTGTATTCACTAAGAAACAGTGTACTTTGTCTTATTGTACCCTAAATAACCTAGCTCCATCGAAACTACAGGTAGAATATGTTTCCAAAGATACATGCATAATCGTCGTTTCAGACCGTGAAACGCTCAAATAATGATGTAAAAACTGTTTCTCAAAACATGTCTCCAAATCACTTAAAAATGCGGTTTCTAAGCGAATTACGTGTTTTTAATGTGTTTTTAGTAACTTCTATAGTTCAAATCGGTACTCTATCTGCGCTGGCGAGTGCACCACGGAGTGCCTCCAAAAGTTTGTATTCACTAAAAATCAGTGTATTTTGTCTTATTGTAGCATAAAAAACCTAGTTCCATCGAAACTACAGGTAGAATATGTTTCCAAAGATACATGCAAAATCGTCGTTTCAGATCGTGAAGCGCTCAAGTATGATGTAAAAACTGTTTCTAAAAACATGTCTCCAAATCACTTGAAAATGCGTTTTCTAAGCGAATTACGTGTTTTTAAGGTGTTTTGCAGTAACTTCTATAGTTCAAATCGGCACTCTAGCTGCGCTGGCTAGTGCACCGCGGAATGCCTCAAAAAGGTTGTATTCACTAAAAATCAGTGTATTTTGTCTTATTGTAGCATAAATAACCTAGTTCCATCGAAACTACAGGTAGAATATGTTTCCAAAGATACATGCAAAATCGTCGTTTCAGACCGTGAAACGCTCAAATATGATGTAAAAACTGTTTCTCAAAACATGTCTCCAAATCACTTAAAAAGCGTTTTCTAAGCAAACTACGTGTTTTTAAGGTGTTGTGCAGTAACTTTTATAGTACAAATCGGCACTCTAGCTGCGCTGGCGAGTGCACCACGGAGTGCCTCCAAAAGGTTGTATTCACTAAAAATCAGTGTATTTTGTCTTATTGTAGCATAAATAACCTAGTTCCATCGAAACTACAGGTAGAATATGTTTCCAAAGATACATGCAAAATCGTCGTTTCAGACCGTGAAACGCTCAAATATGATGTAGAAACTGTTTCTCAAAACATGTCTCCAAATCACTTAAAAATGCGTTTTCTAAGCGAATTACGTATTTTTAAGGTGTTTTACAGTAACTTCTATAGTTCAAATCGGCACTCTAGCTGCCCTGGCTAGTGCACCACGGAGTGCCTCCAAAAGGTTGTATTCACTAAAAAACAGTGTATTTTGTCTTATTGTACCCTAAATAACCTAGTTCCATCGAAATTACAGGTAGAATATGTGTCCAAAGATACATGCAAAATCGTCGTTTCAGACCGTGAAACTCTTAAATATGATGTGAAAACTGTTTCTCAAAACATGTCTCCAAATCACTTGAAAATTCGCTTTCTAAGCGAATTACGTGTTTTTAAGGTTTTTTGCAGTAACTTCTATAGTTCAAATCGGCACTCTAGCTGCGCTGGCGAGTGCACCACGGAGTGCCTCCAAAAGGTTGTATTCACTAAAAATCAGTCTATTTGTCTTATTGTACCCTAAATATCCTAGTTCCATCGAAACTACAGGTAGAATATGTTTCCAAAGATACATGCAAAATCGCCGTTTCAGACCGTGAAACGCTCAAATATGATATAAAAACTGTTTCTCAAAACATGTCACCAAAACACTTAAAAATGCGTTCTCTAAACGAATTACGTGTTTTTAAGGTGTTTTGTAGTAACTTCTATAGTTCAAATCGGCACTCTAGCTGCGCTGGCGAGTGCACCACGGAGTGCCTCCAAAAGGTTGTATTCACTAAAAAACAGTGTATTTTGTCTTATTGTACCCTAAATAACCTAGTTCCATCGAAACTACAGGTTGAATATGTTTCCAAAGATACATGCAAAATCGTCGTTTCAGACCGTAAAACGCTCAAATATGATGTAAAAACTGTTTCTCAAAACATGTCTCCAAATCACTTGAAAATGCGTTTTGTAAGCGAATTACGTGTTTTTAAAATGTTTTGCAGTAACTTCTATAGTTCAAATCGGCACTCTAGCTGCGCTGGCGAGTGCACCACGGGGTGCCTCCAAAAGGTTGTATTCACTAAAAAACAGTGTATTTTGTCTTATTGTACCCAAAATAACCTAGTTCCATCGAAACTACAGGTAGAATATGTTTCCAAAGATACATGCAAAATCGTCGTTTCAGACCGTGAAACGCTCAAATATGATGTAAAAACTGTTTCTCAAAACATGTCTCCAAATCACTTAAAAATGCGTTTTCTAAGCGAATTACGTGTTTTTAAGGTGTTTTGCAGTAACTTCTATAGTTCAAATCGGCACTCTAGCTGCGCTGGCTAGTGCACCACGGAGTGCCTCTAAAAGGTTGTATTCACTAAAAAACAGTGTATTTTGTCTTATTGTACCCTAAATAACCTAGTTCCATCGAAACTACAGGTAGAATATGTTTCCAAAGATACATGCAAATTCGTCGTTTCTGACTGTGAAACGCTCAAATATGATGTAAAAACTGTTTCTCAAAACATGTCTCCAAATCACTTAAAAATGCGTTTTCTAAGCGAATTACGTGTTTTAAGGTGTTTTGCAGTAACTTCTATAGTACAAATCGGCACTCTAGCTGAGCTGGCGAGTGCACCATGGAGTGCCTCCAAAAGGTTGTATTCACTAAAAATCAGAGTATTTTGCCTTATTGTAGCATAAATAACCTAGTTCCATCGAAACTACAGGTTGAATATGTTTCGAAAGATACATGCAAAAACGTCGTTTCAGACCGTGAAACTCTCAGTTATGATGTAAAAACTGTCTCTCAAAACATGTCTCCAAATCACTTAAAAATGCATTTTCTACGCGAATTACGTGTTTTTAATGTGTTTTGCAGTAACTTCTATAGTTCATATCGGCACTCTAGCTGCGCTGGCGAGTGCACAACGGAGTGCCTCCAAAAGGTTGTATTCACTAAAAATCAGTGTATTTTGTCTTATTGTAGCATAAATAACCTAGTTCCATCGAAACTATAGGTAGAATATGTTTCGAAAGATACATGCAATCGTCGTTTCAGACCGTGAAACGCTCAAATATGATGTAAAAACTGTTTCTCAAAACATGTCTCCAAATCACTTGAAAATGCGTTTTCTAAGCGAATTACGTGTTTTTAAGGCGTTTTGCAGTAACTTCTTTAGTTCAAATCGGCACTCAAGCTGCGCTGGCGAGTGCACCACGGAGTGCCTCCAAAAGGTTGTATTCACTAAAAATCAGTGTATTTTGTCATATTGTAGCATATATAACCTAGTTTCATCGAAACTACAAGTAGAATATGATTCGAAAGATACACGCAAAATCGTCGTTTCAGACCGTGAAACGCTCAAATATGATGTAAAAACTGTTTCTCAAAACATGTCTCCAAATCACTTGAAAATGCGTTTTCTAAGCGAATTACGTATTTTTAAGCTGTTTTGCAGTAACTTCTATAGTTCAAATCGGCACTCTAGCTGCGCTGGCTAGTGCACCACGGAGTGCCTCCAAAAGGTTGTATTCACTAAAAAACAGTGTATTTTGTCTTATTGTACCCTAAATAACCTAGTTCCATCGAAACTACAGGTAGAATATGTTTCCAAAGATACATGCAAAATAGTCGTTTCAGACCGCGAAACGCTCAAATAATGATGTAAAAACTGTTTCTCAAAACATGTCTCCAAATCACTTAAAAATGCGTTTTCTAAGCGAATTACATGTTTTTAATGTGTTTTCAGTAACTTCTATAGTTCAAATCGGCACTCTATCTGCGCTGGCGAGTGCACCACGGAGTGCCTCCAAAAGGTTGTATTCACTAAAAATCAGTGTATTTTGTCTTATTGTAGCATAAATAACCTAGTTCCATCGAAACTACAGGTAGAATATGTTTCGAAAGATACATGCAAAATCGTCGTTTCAGACCGTGAAACGCTCAAATATGTTGTAAAAACTGTTTCTCAAAACATGTCTCCAAAACACTTGAAAATGCGTTCTCTAAACGAATTACGTGTTTTTAAGGTGTTTTGCAGTAACTTCTATAGTTCAAATCGGCACTCTAGCTGCGCTAGCGAGTGCACCACGGAGTGCCTCCAAAAGGTTGTATTCACTAAAAATCAGTGTATTTTGTCTTATTGAAGCATACATAACCTAGTTCCATCGAAACTACAGGTAGAATATGTTTCCAAAGTTACATGCAAAATCGTCGTTTCAGACCATGAAACGCTCAAATATGTTGTAAAATCTGTTTCTCAAAACATGTCTCCAAATCACTTGAAAATGCATTTTCTAAGCGAATTACGTGTTTTTAAGGCGTTTTGCAGTAACTTCTATAGTTCATATCGGCACTCAAGCTGCGCTATCGAGTGCACCACGGAGTGCCACCAAAAGGTTGTATTCACTAAAAAGCAGTGTATTTTGTCTTATTGTACCCTAAATAACCTAGTTCCATCGAAACTACAGGTAGAATATGTTTCCAAAGATACATGCAAAATAGTCGTTTCAGACCGCGAAACGCTCAAATAATGATGTAAAAACTGTTTCTCAAAACATGTCTCCAAATCACTTAAAAATGCGTTTTCTAAGGGAATTACGTGTTTTTAATGTGTTTTCAGTAACTTCTATAGTTCAAATCGGCACTCTATCTGCGCTGGCGAGTGCACCACGGAGTGTCTCCAAATGGTTGTATTTACTAAAAATCAGTGTATTTTGTCATATTGTAGCATAAATAACCTAGTTTCATCGAAACTACAAGTAGAATATGATTCGAAAGATACACGCAAAATCGTCGTTTCAGACCGTGAAGCGCTCAAATATGATGTAAAAACTGTTTCTCAAAACATGTCTCCAAATCACTTAAAAATGCGTTTTCTAAGCGAATTTCGTATTTTAAGGTGTTCTGCAGTAACTTCTATAGTTCAAATCGGCACTCTAGCTGCGCTGGCTAGTGCACCACGGAGTGCCTCCAGAAGGTTGTATTCACTAAAAAACAGTGTACTTTGTCTTATTGTACCCTAAATAACCTAGCTCCATCGAAACTACAGGTAGAATATGTTTCCAAAGATACATGCATAATCGTCGTTTCAGACCGTGAAACGCTCAAATAATGATGTAAAAACTGTTTCTCAAAACATGTCTCCAAATCACTTAAAAATGCGGTTTCTAAGCGAATTACGTGTTTTTAATGTGTTTTTAGTAACTTCTATAGTTCAAATCGGTACTCTATCTGCGCTGGCGAGTGCACCACGGAGTGCCTCCAAAAGTTTGTATTCACTAAAAATCAGTGTATTTTGTCTTATTGTAGCATAAAAAACCTAGTTCCATCGAAACTACAGGTAGAATATGTTTCCAAAGATACATGCAAAATCGTCGTTTCAGATCGTGAAGCGCTCAAGTATGATGTAAAAACTGTTTCTAAAAACATGTCTCCAAATCACTTGAAAATGCGTTTTCTAAGCGAATTACGTGTTTTTAAGGTGTTTTGCAGTAACTTCTATAGTTCAAATCGGCACTCTAGCTGCGCTGGCTAGTGCACCGCGGAATGCCTCAAAAAGGTTGTATTCACTAAAAATCAGTGTATTTTGTCTTATTGTAGCATAAATAACCTAGTTCCATCGAAACTACAGGTAGAATATGTTTCCAAAGATACATGCAAAATCGTCGTTTCAGACCGTGAAACGCTCAAATATGATTTAAAAACTGTTTCTCAAAACATGTCTCCAAATCACTTAAAAAGCGTTTTCTAAGCAAACTACGTGTTTTTAAGGTGTTGTGCAGTAACTTTTATAGTACAAATCGGCACTCTAGCTGCGCTGGCGAGTGCACCACGGAGTGCCTCCAAAAGGTTGTATTCACTAAAAATCAGTGTATTTTGTCTTATTGTAGCATAAATAACCTAGTTCCATCGAAACTACAGGTAGAATATGTTTCCAAAGATACATGCAAAATCGTCGTTTCAGACCGTGAAACGCTCAAATATGATGTAGAAACTGTTTCTCAAAACATGTCTCCAAATCACTTAAAAATGCGTTTTCTAAGCGAATTACGTATTTTTAAGGTGTTTTACAGTAACTTCTATAGTTCAAATCGGCACTCTAGCTGCCCTGGCTAGTGCACCACGGAGTGCCTCCAAAAGGTTGTATTCACTAAAAAACAGTGTATTTTGTCTTATTGTACCCTAAATAACCTAGTTCCATCGAAATTACAGGTAGAATATGTGTCCAAAGATACATGCAAAATCGTCGTTTCAGACCGTGAAACTCTTAAATATGATGTGAAAACTGTTTCTCAAAACATGTCTCCAAATCACTTGAAAATTCGCTTTCTAAGCGAATTACGTGTTTTTAAGGTTTTTTGCAGTAACTTCTATAGTTCAAATCGGCACTCTAGCTGCGCTGGCGAGTGCACCACGGAGTGCCTCCAAAAGGTTGTATTCACTAAAAATCAGTCTATTTGTCTTATTGTACCCTAAATATCCTAGTTCCATCGAAACTACAGGTAGAATATGTTTCCAAAGATACATGCAAAATCGCCGTTTCAGACCGTGAAACGCTCAAATATGATATAAAAACTGTTTCTCAAAACATGTCACCAAAACACTTAAAAATGCGTTCTCTAAACGAATTACGTGTTTTTAAGGTGTTTTGTAGTAACTTCTATAGTTCAAATCGGCACTCTAGCTGCGCTGGCGAGTGCACCACGGAGTGCCTCCAAAAGGTTGTATTCACTAAAAAACAGTGTATTTTGTCTTATTGTACCCTAAATAACCTAGTTCCATCGAAACTACAGGTTGAATATGTTTCCAAAGATACATGCAAAATCGTCGTTTCAGACCGTAAAACGCTCAAATATGATGTAAAAACTGTTTCTCAAAACATGTCTCCAAATCACTTGAAAATGCGTTTTGTAAGCGAATTACGTGTTTTTAAAATGTTTTGCAGTAACTTCTATAGTTCAAATCGGCACTCTAGCTGCGCTGGTGAGTGCACCACGGGGTGCCTCCAAAAGGTTGTATTCACTAAAAAACAGTGTATTTTGTCTTATTGTACCCAAAATAACCTAGTTCCATCGAAACTACAGGTAGAATATGTTTCCAAAGATACATGCAAAATCGTCGTTTCAGACCGTGAAACGCTCAAATATGATGTAAAAACTGTTTCTCAAAACATGTCTCCAAATCACTTAAAAATGCGTTTTCTAAGCGAATTACGTATTTTTAAGGTGTTTTACAGTAACTTCTATAGTTCAAATCGGCACTCTAGCTGCCCTGGCTAGTGCACCACGGAGTGCCTCCAAAAGGTTGTATTCACTAAAAAACAATGTATTTTGTCTTATTGTACCCTAAATAACCTAGTTCCATCGAAATTACAGGTAGAATATGTTTCCAAAGATACATGCAAAATCGTCGTTTCAGACCGTGAAACTCTTAAATATGATGTGAAAACTGTTTCTCAAAACATGTCTCCAAATCACTTGAAAATTCGCTTTCTAAGCGAATTACGTGTTTTTAAGGTGTTTTGCAGTAACTTCTATAGGTCAAATCGGCACTCTAGCTGCGCTGGCGAGTGCACCACGGAGTGCCTCCAAAAGGTTGTATCACTAAAAAACAGTGTATTTTGTCTTATTGTACCCTAAATAACCTAGTTCCTTCGAAACTACAGGTTGAATATGTTTCGAAAGATACATGCAGAAACGTTGTTTCAGACCGTGAAACGCTCAAATATGATGTAAAAACTGTTTCTCAAAACATGTCTCCAAAACACTTGAAAATGCGTTTTCTAAGCGAATTATGTGTTTTTAAGGTGTTTTGCAGTAACTTCTATAGTTCAAATCGGCACTCTAGCTGCGCTGGCGAGTGCACCACGGAGTGCCACCAAAAGGTTGTATTCACTAAAAAACAGTGTATTTTGTCTTATTGTACCCTAAATAACCTAGTTCCATCGAAACTACATGTAGAATATGTTTCCAAAAATGCAGGCAAAGTCGTCGTTTCAGACCGTGAAACGCTCAAATAATGATGTAAAAACTGTTTCTCAAAACATGTCTCTAAATCACTTAAAAATGCGTTTTCTAAGCGAATTACGTGTTTTGAATGTGTTTTGCAGTAACTTCTATAGTTCAAGTCGGCACTCTAGCTGCGCTGGCGAGTGCACAACGGAGTGCCTCCAAAAGGATGTATTCACTAAAAATCAGTGTATTTTGTCTTATTGTACCCTAAATAACCTAGTTCCATCGAAACTACAGGTTGAATATGTTTCCAAAGATACATGCAAAATCGTCGTTTCAGATCGTGAAGCGCTCAAGTATGATGTAAAAACTGTTTCTAAAAACATGTCTCCAAATCACTTGAAAATGCGTTTTCTAAGCGAATTACGTGTTTTTAAGGTGTTTTGCAGTAACTTCTATAGTTCAAATCGGCACTCTATCTGCGCTAGCTAGTGCACCACGGAGTGCCTCCAAATGTTTGTATTCACTAAAAATCTGTGTATTTTGTCTTATTGTAGCATAAATAACCTAGTTCCATCGAAACTACAGGTAGAATATGTTTTTAAAGATACATGCAAAATCGTCGTTTCAGACCGTGAAACGCTCAAATATTATGTAAAAACTGTTTCTCAAAACATGTCTCCAAATCACTTGAAAAGCGTTTTCTAAGCGAACTACGTGTTTTTAAGGTGTTGTGCAGTAACTTTTATAGTTCAAATCGGCACTCTAGCTGCGCTGGCGAGTGCACCACGGAGTGCCTCCAAAAGGTTGTATTCACTAAAAATCAGTGTATTTTGTCTTATTGTAGCATAAATAACCTAGTTCCATCGAAACTACAGGTAGAATATGTTTCCAAAGATACATGCAAAATCGTCGTTTCAGACCGTAAAACGCTCAAATATGATGTAAAAACTGTTTCTCAAAACATGTCTCCAAATCACTTGAAAATGCGTTTTCTAAGCGAATTACGTGTTTTTAAGGTGTTTTGCAGTAACTTCTATAGTTCAAATCGGCACTCTAGCTGCGCTGGCGAGTGCACCACGGAGTGCCTCCAAAAGGTTGTATTCACTAAAAAATCTGATGTGGCCAGCACATTACCTTCCGTTAGTTCTATGTATTTTGTATAAATATCATACAGAAAGTTCCTTACAAAAGACTATATTTCTTGTACATTACCTTAAGGCAGTTGTATGTATTTTATACAAATTCCATACAGAAAGTTTCTAACAAAAGATCCTATATTTCCAGTAAAATTATAACATAAACATACTCTCAAATCCACTTGACACTGACACCTTTCAATCAGAATTTTCTTAATGTAGCAGCTGTTTCCAGAGTTATAGCAAAGCTGACTAATATATATGATATTTAATTTCTTTATAATTTTTTAACTCTATGTCCATTTAATATGAAGTATAAAATGCATTCAAATCGTATAGAGAATAAATAATTCTTTAATATTTATAATAACATTAAATGTGAAAAAATGATATTTAACATCGCTTTTTCAAGAAAAACTGTTAAAATCTTCAAATGATGGTACTTCCGGTTGACCAATTATAACCAAAATCTAATCAGCTCTTCACATGGATGTAACGAAGAGGAATACGAAAGAATTATAATTTTTGGAATTGTAGTATTAAAGTTATCGCATTAGAAAATTTTGTCACACACAGACACACACACACACACACACACACACACACATACATACACACACACACACATACAGACATCATCGTAAAAATAGTAAAATCGTATTCTAGGGACCCTAAAACGTGCTTATTCATCAAAAACTCATCACCGAATTTTTTGACCAAAGACAATACCTTCCTTACCTAAAGGTGACGGAAGGTAAAAACAGTGTATTTTGTCTTATTGTACCCTAAATAACCTAGTTCCATCGAAATTACAGGTAGAATATGTTTCCAAAGATACATGCAAAATCGTCGTTTCAGACCGTGAAACGCTTAAATATGATGTAAAAACTGTTTCTCAAAACATGTCTCCAAATCACTTGAAATGCGCTTTCTAAGCGAATTACGTGTTTTTAAGTTGTTTTGCAGTAACTTCTATAGTTCAAATCGGCACTCTAGCTGCGCTGGCGAGTGCACCACGGAGTGCCTCCAAAAGGTTGTATTCACTAAAAATCAGTGTATTTGTCTTATTGTACCCTAAATATCCTAGTTCCATCGAAACTACAGGTAGAATATGTTTCCAAAGATACATGCAAAATCGTCGTTTCAGACCGTGAAACGCTCAAATATGATGTAAAAACTGTTTCTCAAAACATGTCTCCAAATCACTTGAAAATGCGTTTTCTAAGCGAATTACGTGTTTTTAAGGCGTTTTGCAGTAACTTCTTTAGTTCAATTCGTCACTAAAGCTGCGCTATCGAGTGCACCACGGAGTGCCACCTAAAGGTTGTATTCACTAAAAAACAGTGTATTTTGTCTTATTGTACCCTAAATAACCTAGTTCCATCGAAATTACAGGTAGAATATGTTTGCAAAGATACATGCAAAATCGTCGTTTCAGACCGTGAAACGCTTAAATATGATGTAAAAACTGTTTCTCAAAACATGTCTCCAAATCACTTGAAAATGCGTTTTCTAAGCGAATTACCTGTTTTTAAGGTGTTTTGCAGTAACTTCTATAGTTCAAATCGGCACTCTAGCTGCGCTGGCTAGTGCACCGCGGAATGCCTCCAAAAGGTTGTATTCACTAAAAATCAGTGTATTTTGTCTTATTGTAGCATAAATAACCTAGTTCCATCGAAACTACAGGTAGAATATGTTTCCAAAGATACATGCAAAATCGTCGTTTCAGACCGTGAAACGCTCAAATATGATGTAAAAACTGTTTCTCAAAACATGTCTCCAAATCACTTGAAAAGCGTTTTCTAAGCAAACTACGTGTTTTTAAGGTGTTGTGCAGTAACTTTTATAGTACAAATCGGCACTCTAGCTGCGCTGGCGAGTGCACCACGGAGTGCCTCCAAAAGGTTGTATTCACTAAAAATCAGTGTATTTTGTCTTATTGTAGCATAAATAAACTAGTTCCATCGAAACTACAGGTAGAATATGTTTCCAAAGATACATGCAAAATCGTCGTTTCAGACCGTAAAACGCTCAAATATGATGTAAAAACTGTTTCTCAAAACATGTCTCCAAATCACTTGAAAATGCGTTTTGTAAGCGAATTACGTGTTTCTAAAATGTTTTGCAGTAACTTCTATAGTTCAAATCGGCACTCTAGCTGCGCTGGCGAGTGCACCACGGGGTGCCTCCAAAAGGTTGTATTCACTAAAAAACAGTGTATTTTGTCTTATTGTACCCAAAATAACCTAGTTCCATCGAAACTACAGGTAGAATATGTTTCCAAAGATACATGCAAAATCGTCGTTTCAGACCGTGAAACGCTCAAATATGATGTAAAAACTGTTTCTCAAAACATGTCTCCAAATCACTTAAAAATGCGTTTTCTAAGCGAATTACGTATTTTTAAAGTGTTTTACAGTAACTTCTATAGTTCAAATCGGCACTCTAGCTGCCCTGGCTAGTGCACCACGGAGTGCCTCCAAAAGGTTGTATTCACTAAAAAACAGTGTATTTTGTCTTATTGTACCCTAAATAACCTAGTTCCATCGAAATTACAGGTAGAATATGTTTCCAAAGATACATGCAAAATCGTCGTTTCAGACCGTGAAACTCTTAAATATGATGTGAAAACTGTTTCTCAAAACATGTCTCCAAATCACTTGAAAATTCGCTTTCTAAGCGAATTACGTGTTTTTAAGGTGTTTTGCAGTAACTTCTATAGTTCAAATCGGCACTCTAGCTGCGCTGGCGAGTGCACCACGGAGTGCCTCCAAAAGGTTGTATTCACTAAAAATCAGTCTATTTGTCTTATTGTACCCTAAATATCCTAGTTCCATCGAAACTACAGGTAGAATATGTTTCCAAAGATACATGCAAAATCGCCGTTTCAGACCGTGAAACGCTAAAATATGATATAAAAACTGTTTCTCAAAACATGTCTCCAAAACACTTAAAAATGCGTTCTCTAAACGAATTACGTGTTTTTAAGGTGTTTTGTAGTAACTTCTATAGTTCAAATCGGCACTCTAGCTGCGCTGGCGAGTGCACCACGGAGTGCCTCCAAAAGGTTGTATTCACTAAAAATCAGTGTATTTTGTCTTATTGTACCCTAAATAACCTAGTTCCATCGAAACTACAGGTTGAATATGTTTCGAAAGATACATGCAGAAACGTTGTTTCAGACCGTGAAACGCTCAAATATGATGTAAAAACTGTTTCTCAAAACATGTCTCCAAAACACTTGAAAATGCGTTTTCTAAGCGAATTATGTGTTTTTAAGGTGTTTTGCAGTAACTTCTATAGTTCAAATCGGCACTCTAGCTGCGCTGGCGAGTGCACCACGGAGTGCCTCCAAAAGGTTGTATTCACTAAAAATCAGTGTATTTTGTCTTACTGTAGCATAAATAACCTAGTTCCATCGAAACTACAGGTAGAATATGTTTCGAAAGATACATGCAAAATCGTCGTTTCAGACCGCGAAACGCTCAAATATGATGTAAAAACTGTTTCTCAAAACATGTCTCCAAATCACTTGAAAATGCGTTTTCTAAGCAAATTACATGTTTTTAAGGTGTTTTGCAGTAACTTCTATAGTTCAAATCGGCACTCTAGCTGCGCTGGCGAGTGCACCACGGAGTGCCTCCAAAAGGTTGTATTCACTAAAAAACAGTGAATTTTGTCTTATTGTACCCTAAATAACCTATTCCATCGAAACTACAGGTAGAATATGTTTCCAAAGATACATGCAAAATCGTCGTTTCAGACCGTGAAACGCTCAAATATGATGTAAAAACTGTTTCTCAAAACATGTCTCCAAATCACTTGAAAATGCGTTTTCTAAGCGAATTATGTGTTTTTATAGTGTTTTGCAGTAACTTCTATAGTTCAAATCGGCACTCTAGCTGCGCTGGCGAGTGCACCACGGAGTGCCTCCAAAAGGTTGTATTCACTAAAAAACAGTGTATTTTGTCTTATTGTAGCAGAAATAACCTAGTTCCATCGAAATTACAGGTAGAATATGTTTCCAAAGATACATGCAAAATCGTCGTTTCAGACCGTGAAACGCTCAAATATGATGTAAAAGCTGTTTCTCAAAACATGTCTACAAAACACTTGAAAATGCGTTTTGTAAGCGAATTACGTGTTTTTAAGGTGTTTTGCAGTAACTTCTAAAATTCAAATCGGCACTCTAGCTTCGCTGGCGAGTGCACCACGGAGTGCCTTTAAAAGGTTGTATTCACTAAAAAACAGTGTATTTTGTCTTATTGTACCCTAAATAACCTAGTTCCATCGAAACTACAGGTAGAATATGTTTCCAAAGATACATGCAAAATCGTCGTTTCAGACCGTGAAACGCTCAAATATGATGTAAAAGCTGTTTCTCAAAACATGTCTACAAAACACTTGAAAATGCGTTTTCTAAGCGAATTACGTGTTTTTAAGGTGTTTTGCAGTAACTTCTAAAATTCAAATCGGCACTCTAGCTTCGCTGGCGAGTGCACCACGGAGTGCCTTTAAAAGGTTGTATTCACTAAAAAACAGTGTATTTTGTCTTATTGTACCCTAAATAACCTAGTTCCATCGAAACTACAGGTAGAATATGTTTCCAAAGATACATGCAAAATCGTCGTTTCAGACCGTGAAACGCTCAAATATGATGTAAAAGCTGTTTCTCAAAACATGTCTACAAAACACTTGAAAATGCGTTTTCTAAGCGAATTACGTGTTTTTATGGTGTTTTGCAGTAACTTCTATAGTTCAAATCGGCACTCTAGCTGCGCTAGCGAGTGCACCACGGAGTGCCTCCAAAAGGTTGTATTCACTAAAAATCAGTGTATTTTGTCTAATTGTAGCATAAATAACCTAGTTCCATCGAAACTACAGGTAGAATATGTTTCCAAAGATACATGCAAAATCGTCGTTTCAGACCGTGAAACGCTCAAATATGATATAAAAACTGTTTCTCAAAACATGTCTCCAAAACACTTGAAAATGCGTTTTCTAAGCGAATTACGTGTTTTTAAGGTGTTTTGCAGTAACTTCTATAGTTCAAATCGGCACTCTAGCTGCGCTGGCGAGTGCACCACGGAGTGCCACCAAAAGGTTGTATTCACTAAAAATCAGTTTATTTTGTCTTATTGTAGCAAAAATAACTTAGTTCCATCGAAACTACAGGTAGAATATGTTTCGAAAGACACATGCAAAATCGTCGTTTCAGACCGTAAAACGCTCAAATATGATGTAAAAAAACTGTTTCTCAAAACATGTGTCCAAAACACTTGAAAATGCGTTTTCTAAGCGAATTACGTGTTTTTAAGGTGTTTTGCAGTAACTTCTATAGTTCAAATCGGCACTCTAGCTGCGCTGGCGAGTGCACCACGGAGTGCCTCCAAAAGGTTGTATTCACTAAAAAACAGTGTATTTTGTCTTATTGTACCCTAAATAACCTAGTTCCATCGATACTACAGGTAGAACATGTTTCCAAAGATACATGCAAAATCGTCGTTTCAGACCGTGAAACGCTCAAATATGATGTAAAAACTGTTTGTCAAAACATGTCTCCAAATCAATTGAAAATGCGTTTTCTAAGCGAATTACGTGTTTTTAAGGTGTTTTGCAGTAACTTCTATAGTTCAAATCGGCACTCTAGCTGGGCTGGCGAGTGCACCACGGAGTGCCTCCAAAAGGTTGTATTCACTAAAAATCAGTGTATTTTGTCTTATTGTAGCATAAATAACCTAGTTCCATCGAAACTACAGGTAGAATATGTGTCCAAATGCTACACACAAATCGTTCGTTTCAGACCGTGAAACGCTCAAATATGATGTAAAAAGTGTTTCTCAAAACATGTCTCCTAATCACTTGAAAATGCGTTTTCTAAGCGAATTACGTGTTTTAAGGTGTTTTACAGTAACTTCTATAGTTCAAATCGGAACTCTAGCTGCGCTGGCGAGTGCACCGCGGATTGCCTCCAAAACGTTGTATTCACTAAAAAACAGTGTATTTTGTCTTATTGTACCCTAAATAACCTAGTTCCATCGAAACTATAGGTAGAATATGTTTCCAAAGATACATGCAAAATCGTCGTTTCAGATCGTGAAGCGCTCAAGTATGATGTAAAAACTGTTTCTAAAAACATGTCTCCAAATCACTTGAAAATGCGTTTTCTAAGCGAATTACGTGTTTTTAAGGTGTTTTGCAGTAACTTCTATAGTTCAAATCGGCACTCTATCTGCGCTAGCTAGTGCACCACGGAGTGCCTCCAAAAGTTTGTATTCACTAAAAATCTGTGTATTTTGTCTTATTGTAGCATAAATAACCTAGTTCCATCGAAACTACAGGTAGAATATGTTTTTAAAGATACATGCAAAATCGTCGTTTCAGACCGTGAAACGCTCAAATATTATGTAAAAACTGTTTCTCAAAACATGTCTCCAAATCACTTGAAAAGCGTTTTCTAAGCGAACTACGTGTTTTTAAGGTGTTGTGCAGTAACTTTTATAGTTCAAATCGGCACTCTAGCTGCGCTGGCGAGTGCACCACGGAGTGCCTCCAAAAGGTTGTATTCACTAAAAATCAGTGTATTTTGTCTTATTGTAGCATAAATAACCTAGTTCCATCGAAACTACAGGTAGAATATGTTTCCAAAGATACATGCAAAATCGTCGTTTCAGACCGTAAAACGCTCAAATATGATGTAAAAACTGTTTCTCAAAACATGTCTCCAAATCACTTGAAAATGCGTTTTCTAAGCGAATTACGTGTTTTTAAGGTGTTTTGCAGTAACTTCTATAGTTCAAATCGGCACTCTAGCTGCGCTGGCGAGTGCACCACGGAGTGCCTCCAAAAGGTTGTATTCACTAAAAAATCTGATGTGGCCAGCACATTACCTTCCGTTAGTTTTATGTATTTTGTATAAATATCATACAGAAAGTTCCTTACAAAAGATTATATTTCTTGTACATTACCTTAAGGCAGTTGTATGTATTTTATACAAATTCCATACAGAAAGTTTCTAACAAAAGATCCTATATTTCCAGTAAAATTATAACATAAACATACTCTCAAATCCACTTGACACTGACACCTTTCAATCAGAATTTTCTTAATGTAGCAGCTGTTTCCAGAGTTATAGCAAAGCTGACTAATATATATGATATTTAATTTCTTTATAATTTTTTAACTCTATGTCCATTTAATATGAAGTATAAAATGCATTCAAATCGTATAGAGAATAAATAATTCTTTAATATTTATAATAACATTAAATGTGAAAAAATGATATTTAACATCGCTTTTTCAAGAAAAACTGTTAAAATCTTCAAATGATGGTACTTCCGGTTGACCAATTATAACCAAAATCTGATCAGCTCTTCACATGGATGTAACGAAGAGGAATACGAAAGAATTATAATTTTTGGAATTGTAGTATTAAAGTTATCGCATTAGAAAATTTTGTCACACACAGACACACACACACACACACACACACACATACATACACACACACACACATACTGACATCATCGTAAAAATAGTAAAATCGTATTCTAGGGACCCTAAAACGTGCTTATTCATCAAAAACTCATCACCGAATTTTTTGACCAAAGACAATACCTTCCTTACCTAAAGGTGACGGAAGGTAAAAACAGTGTATTTTGACTTATTGTACCCTAAATAACCTAGTTCCATCGAAATTACAGGTAGAATATGTTTCCAAAGATACATGCAAAATCGTCGTTTCAGACCGTGAAACGCTTAAATATGATGTAAAAACTGTTTCTCAAAACATGTCTCCAAATCACTTGAAATGCGCTTTCTAAGCGAATTACGTGTTTTTAAGTTGTTTTGCAGTAACTTCTATAGTTCAAATCGGCACTCTAGCTGCGCTGGCGAGTGCACCACGGAGTGCCTCCAAAAGGTTGTATTCACTAAAAATCAGTGTATTTGTCTTATTGTACCCTAAATATCCTAGTTCCATCGAAACTACAGGTAGAATATGTTTCCAAAGATACATGCAAAATCGTCGTTTCAGACCGTGAAACGCTCAAATATGATGTAAAAACTGTTTCTCAAAACATGTCTCCAAATCACTTGAAAATGCGTTTTCTAAGCGAATTACGTGTTTTTAAGGCGTTTTGCAGTAACTTCTTTAGTTCAATTCGTCACTAAAGCTGCGCTATCGAGTGCACCACGGAGTGCCTCCTAAAGGTTGTATTCACTAAAAAACAGTGTATTTTGTCTTATTGTACCCTAAATAACCTAGTTCCATCGAAATTACAGGTAGAATATGTTTGCAAAGATACATGCAAAATCGTCGTTTCAGACCGTGAAACGCTTAAATATGATGTAAAAACTGTTTCTCAAAACATGTCTCCAAATCACTTGAAAATGCGTTTTCTAAGCGAATTACCTGTTTTTAAGGTGTTTTGCAGTAACTTCTATAGTTCAAATCGGCACTCTAGCTGCGCTAGCTAGTGCACCACGGAGTGCCTCCAAAAGTTTGTATTCACTAAAAATCTGTGTATTTTGTTTTATTGTAGCATAAATAACCTAGTTCCATCGAAACTACAGGTAGAATATGTTTTTAAAGATACATGCAAATTCGTCGTTTCAGACCGTGAAACGCTCAAATATGATGTAAAAACTGTTTCTCAAAACATGTCTCCAAATCACTTGAAAAGCGTTTTCTAAGCGAACTACGTGTTTTTAAGGTGTTGTGCAGTAACTTTTATAGTTCAAATCGGCACTCTAGCTGCGCTGGCGAGTGCACCACGGAGTGCCTCCAAAAGGTTGTATTCACTAAAAATCAGTGTACTTTGTCTTATTGTAGCATAAATAACCTAGTTCCATCGTAACTACAGGTAGAATATGTTTCCAAAGATACATGCAAAATCGTCGTTTCAGACCGTAAAACGCTCAAATATGATGCAAAAACTGTTTCTCAAAACATGTCTCCAAATCACTTGAAAATGAATTTTCTAAGCGAATTACGTGTTTTTAAGGTGTTTTGCAGTAACTTCTATAGTTCAAATCGGCACTCTAGCTGCGCTGGCGAGTGCACCACGGAGTGCCTCCAAAAGGTTGTATTCACTAAAAAACTGTGTATTTTGTCTTATTGTACCCAAAATAACCTAGTTCCATCGAAACTACAGGTAGAATATGTTTCTATAGATACATGCAAAATCGTCGTTTCAGACCGTGAAACGCTCAAATATGATGTAAAAACTGTTTCTCAAAACATGTCTCCAAGTCACTTAAAAATGCGTTTTCTAAGCGAATTACGTATTTTTAAGGTGTTTTGCAGTAACTTCTGTAGTTCAAATCGGCACTCTAGCTGCGCTGGCGAGTGCACCACGGAGTGCCTCCAAAAGGTTGTATTCACTAAAAATCAGTGTATTTGTCTTATTGTACCCTAAATATCCTAGTTCCATCGAAACTACAGGTAGAATATGTTTCCAAAGATACATGCAAAATCGTCGTTTCAGACCGTGAAACGCTCAAATATGATGTAAAATCTGTTTCTCAAAACATGTCTCCAAATCACTTGAAAATGCGTTTTCTAAGCGAATTACGTGTTTTTAAGGCGTTTTGCAGTAACTTCTTTAGTTCAAATCGTCACTAAAGCTGCGCTATCGAGTGCACCACGGAGTGCCTCCTAAAGGTTGTATTCACTAAAAAACAGTGTATTTTGTCTTATTGTACCCTAAATAACCTAGTTCCATCGAAATTACAGGTAGAATATGTTTGCAAAGATACATGCAAAATCGTCGTTTCAGACCGTGAAACGCTTAAATATGATGTAAAAACTGTTTCTCAAAACATGTCTCCAAATCACTTGAAAATGCGCATTCTAAGCGAATTACGTGTTTTTAAGTTGTTTTGCAGTAACTTCTATAGTTCAAATCGGCACTCTAGCTGCGCTGGCGAGTGCACCACGGAGTGCCTCCAAAAGGTTGTATTCACTAAAAATCAGTGTATTTGTCTTATTGTACCCTAAATATCCTAGTTCCATCGAAACTACAGGTAGAATATGTTTCCAAAGGTACATGCAAAATCGTCGTTTCAGACCGTGAAACGCTCAAATATGATGTAAAAACTGTTTCTCAAAACATGTCTCCAAATCACTTGAAAATGCGTTTTCTAAGCGAATTACGTGTTTTTAAGGCGTTTTGCAGTAACTTCGTTAGTTCAAATCGTCACTAAAGCTGCGCTATCGAGTGCACCACGGAGTGCCTCCAAAGGGTTGTATTCACTAAAAAGCAGTGTATTTTGTCTTATTGTACCCTAAATAACCTAGTTCCATCGAAATTACAGGTAGAATATGTTTCCAAAGATACATGCAAAATCGTCGTTTCAGATCGTGAAGCGCTCAAGTATGATGTAAAAACTGTTTCTCAAAACATGTCTCCAAATCACTTGAAAATGCGTTTTCTAAGCGAATTACGTGTTTTTAAGGTGTTTTGCAGTAACTTCTATAGTTCAAATCGGCACTCTAGCTGCGCTGGCTAGTGCACCGCGGAATGCCTCCAAAAGGTTGTATTCACTAAAAATCAGTGTATTTTGTCTTATTGTAGCATAAATAACCTAGTTCCATCGAAACTACAAGTAGAATATGTTTCCAAAGATACATGCAAAATCGTCGTTTCAGACCGTGAAACGCTCAAATATGATGTAAAAACTGTTTCTCAAAACATGTCTCCAAATCACTTGAAAAGCGTTTTCTAAGCAAACTACGTGTTTTTAAGGTGTTGTGCAGTAACTTTTATAGTACAAATCGGCACTCTAGCTGCGCTGGCGAGTGCACCACGGAGTGCCTCCAAAAGGTTGTATTCACTAAAAATCAGTGTATTTTGTCTTATTGTAGCATAAATAACCTAGTTCCATCGAAACTACAGGTAGAATATGTTTCCAAAGATACATGCAAAATCGTCGTTTCAGACCGTAAAACGCTCAAATATGATGTAAAAACTGTTTCTCAAAACATGTCTCCAAATCACTTGAAAATGCGTTTTGTAAGCGAATTACGTGTTTCTAAAATGTTTTGCAGTAACTTCTATAGTTCAAATCGGCACTCTAGCTGCGCTGGCGAGTGCACCACGGGGTGCCTCCAAAAGGTTGTATTCACTAAAAAACAGTGTATTTTGTCTTATTGTACCCAAAATAACCTAGTTCCATCGAAACTACAGGTAGAATATGTTTCCAAAGATACATGCAAAATCGTCGTTTCAGACCGTGAAACGCTCAAATATGATGTAAAAACTGTTTCTCAAGACATGTCTCCAAATCACTTAAAAATGCGTTTTCTAAGCGAATTACGTATTTTTAAAGTGTTTTACAGTAACTTCTATAGTTCAAATCGGCACTCTAGCTGCCCTGGCTAGTGCACCACGGAGTGCCTCCAAAAGGTTGTATTCACTAAAAAACAGTGTATTTTGTCTTATTGTACCCTAAATAACCTAGTTCCATCGAAATTACAGGTAGAATATGTTTCCAAAGATACATGCAAAATCGTCGTTTCAGACCGTGAAACTCTTAAATATGATGTGAAAACTGTTTCTCAAAACATGTCTCCAAATCACTTGAAAATTCGCTTTCTAAGCGAATTACGTGTTTTTAAGGTGTTTTGCAGTAACTTCTATAGTTCAAATCGGCACTCTAGCTGCGCTGGCGAGTGCACCACGGAGTGCCTCCAAAAGGTTGTATTCACTAAAAATCAGTCTATTTGTCTTATTGTACCCTAAATATCCTAGTTCCATCGAAACTACAGGTAGAATATGTTTCCAAAGATACATGCAAAATCGTCGTTTCAGACCGTGAAACTCTTAAATATGATGTGAAAACTGTTTCTCAAAACATGTCTCCAAAACACTTAAAAATGCGTTCTCTAAACGAATTACGTGTTTTTAAGGTGTTTTGTAGTAACTTCTATAGTTCAAATCGGCACTCTAGCTGCGCTGGCGAGTGCACCACGGAGTGCCTCCAAAAGGTTGTATTCACTAAAAAACAGTGTATTTTGTCTTATTGTACCCTAAATAACCTAGTTCCATCGAAACTACAGGTTGAATATGTTTCGAAAGATACATGCAGAAACGTTGTTTCAGACCGTGAAACGCTCAAATATGATGTAAAAACTGTTTCTCAAAACATGTCTCTAAAACACTTGAAAATGCGTTTTCTAAGCGAATTATGTGTTTTTAAGGTGTTTTGCAGTAGCTTCTATAGTTCAAATCGGCACTCTAGCTGCGCAGGCGAGTGCACCACGAAGTGCCTCCAAAAGGTTGTATTCACTAAAAATCAGTGTATTTTGTCTTATTGTAGCATAAATAACCTAGTTCCATCGAAACTACAGGTAGAATATGTTTCGAAAGATACATGCAAAATCGTCGTTTCAGACCGCGAAACGCTCAAATATGATGTAAAAACTGTTTCTCAAAACATGTCTCCAAATCACTTGAAAATGCGTTTTCTAAGCAAATTACATGTTTTTAAGGTGTTTTGCAGTAACTTCTATAGTTCAAATCGGCACTCTAGCTGCGCTGGCGAGTGCACCACGGAGTGCCTCCAAAAGGTTGTATTCACTAAAAAACAGTGAATTTTGTCTTATTGTACCCTAAATAACCTATTCCATCGAAACTACAGGTAGAATATGTTTCCAAAGATACATGCAAAATCGTCGTTTCAGACCGTGAAACGCTCAAATATGATGTAAAAACTGTTTCTCAAAACATGTCTCCAAATCACTTGAAAATGCGTTTTCTAAGCGAATTATGTGTTTTTATAGTGTTTTGCAGTAACTTCTATAGTTCAAATCGGCACTCTAGCTGCGCTGGCGAGTGCACCACGGAGTGCCTCCAAAAGGTTGTATTCACTAAAAAACAGTGTATTTTGTCTTATTGTAGCAGAAATAACCTAGTTCCATCGAAACTACAGGTTGAATATGTTTCCAAAGATACATGCAAAATCGTCGTTTCAGACCGTAAAACGCTCAAATATGATGTAAAAACTGTTTCTCAAAACATGTCTCCAAATCACTTGAAAATGCGTTTTGTAAGCGAATTACGTGTTTTTAAAATGTTTTGCAGTAACTTCTATAGTTCAAATCGGCACTCTAGCTGCGCTGGCGAGTGCACCACGGGGTGCCTCCAAAAGGTTGTATTCACTAAAAAACAGTGTATTTTGTCTTATTGTACCCTAAATAACCTAGTTCCATCGAAACTACAGGTAGAATATGTTTCCAAAGATACATGCAAAATCGTCGTTTCAGACCGTGAAACGCTCAAATATGATGTAAAAGCTGTTTCTCAAAACATGTCTACAAAACACTTGAAAATGCGTTTTCTAAGCGAATTACGTGTTTTTATGGTGTTTTGCAGTAACTTCTATAGTTCAAATCGGCACTCTAGCTGCGCTAGCGAGTGCACCACGGAGTGCCTCCAAAAGGTTGTATTCACTAAAAATCAGTGTATTTTGTCTTATTGTAGCATAAATAACCTAGTTCCATCGAAACTACAGGTAGAATATGTTTCCAAAGATACATGCAAAATCGTCGTTTCAGACCGTGAAACGCTCAAATATGATATAAAAACTGTTTCTCAAAACATGTCTCCAAAACACTTGAAAATGCGTTTTCTAAGCGAATTACGTGTTTTTAAGGTGTTTTGCAGTAACTTCTATAGTTCAAATCGGCACTCTAGCTGCGTTGGCGAGTGCACCACGGAGTGCCTCCAAAATGTTGTATTCACTAAAAAACAGTGTATTTTGTCTTATTGTACCATAAATAACCTAGTTCTATCGAAACTACAAGTAGAATACATTTCCAAAGATACATACAAAATCGTCGTTTCAGTCCGTGAAACGCTCAAATATGATGTAAAAACTGTTTCTCAAAACATGTCTCCAAATCACTTGAAAATGCGTTTTCTAAGCGAATTACGTGTTTTTAAGGTGTTTTGCAGTAACTTCTATAGTTCAAATCGGCACTCTAGCTGCGCTGGCGAGTGCACCACGGAGTGCCACCAAAAGGTTGTATTCACTAAAAATCAGTGTATTTTGTCTTATTGTAGCAAAAATAACCTAGTTCCATCGAAACTACAGGTAGAATATGTTTCGAAAGACACATGCAAAATCGTCGTTTCAGACCGTAAAACGCTCAAATATGATGTAAAAAAACTGTTTCTCAAAACATGTGTCCAAAACACTTGAAAATGCGTTTTCTAAGCGAATTACGTGTTTTTAAGGTGTTTTGCAGTAACTTCTATAGTTCAAATCGGCACTCTAGCTGCGCTGGCGAGTGCACCACGGAGTGCCTCCAAAAGGTTGTATTCACTAAAAAACAGTGTATTTTGTCTTATTGTACCCTAAATAACCTAGTTCCATCGATACTACAGGTAGAACATGTTTCCAAAGATACATGCAAAATCGTCGTTTCAGACCGTGAAACGCTCAAATATGATGTAAAAACTGTTTGTCAAAACATGTCTCCAAATCAATTGAAAATGCGTTTTCTAAGCGAATTACGTGTTTTTAAGGTGTTTTGCAGTAACTTCTATAGTTCAAATCGGCACTCTAGCTGGGCTGGCGAGTGCACCACGGAGTGCCTCCAAAAGGTTGTATTCACTAAAAATCAGTGTATTTTGTCTTATTGTAGAATAAATAACCTAGTTCCATCGAAACTACAGGTAGAATATGTGTCCAAATGCTACACACAAATCGTTCGTTTCAGACCGTGAAACGCTCAAATATGATGTAAAAAGTGTTTCTCAAAACATGTCTCCTAATCACTTGAAAATGCGTTTTCTAAGCGAATTACGTGTTTTAAGGTGTTTTACAGTAACTTCTATAGTTCAAATCGGAACTCTAGCTGCGCTGGCGAGTGCACCGCGGATTGCCTCCAAAACGTTGTATTCACTAAAAAACAGTGTATTTTGTCTTATTGTACCCTAAATAACCTAGTTCCATCGAAACTATAGGTAGAACATGTTTCCAAAGATACATGCAAAATCGTCGATTCAGACCGTGAAACGCTCAAATATGATGTAAAAACTGTTTCTCAAAACATGTCTCCAAATCACTTGAAAATGCGTTTTCTAAGCGAATTACATGTTTTTAAGGTGTTTTGCAGTAACTTCTATAGTTCAAATCGGCACTCTAGCTGCGCTGGCGAATGCACCACGGAGTGCCTCCAAAAGGTTGTATTCACTAAAAACAGTGAATTTTGTCTTATTGTACCCTAAATAACCTATTCCATCGAAACTACAGGTAGAATATGTTTCGAAAGACACATGCAAAATCGTCGTTTCAGACCGTAAAACGCTCAAATATGATGTAAAAAAACTGTTTCTCAAAATATGTCTCCAAAACACTTGAAAATGCGTTTTCTAAGCGAATTACGTGTTTTTAAGGTGTTTTGCAGTAACTTCTATAGTTCAAATCGGCACTCTAGCTGCGCTGGCGAGTGCACCACGGAGTGCCTCCAAAAGGTTGTATTCACTAAAAAACTGTGTATTTTGTCTTATTGTACTCTAAATAACCTAGTTCCATCGATACTACATGTAGAACATGTTTCCAAAGATACATGCAAAATCGTCGTTTCAGACCGTGAAACGCTCAAATATGATGTAAAAACTGTTTCTCAAAACATGTCTCCAAATCACTTAAAAATGCGTTTTCTAAGCGAATTACGTGTTTTTAAGGTGTTTTGCAGTAACTTCTATAGTTCAAATCGGCACTCTAGCTGGGCTGGCGAGTGCACCACGGAGTGCCTCAAAAAAGGTTGTAATCACTAAAAAACAGTGTATTTTGTCTTCTTGTACCCTAAATAACCTATGTCCATTGAAACTACAGGTAGAATATGTTTCCAAAGATACATGCAAAATCGTTGTTTCAGACCGTGAAACGCTCAAATATGATGTAAAAACTGTTTCTCAAAATACTTGAAAATGCGTTTTCTAAGCGAATTACGTGTTTTTAAGGTGTTTTGAAGTAACTTCTATAGTTCAAATCGGCACTCTAGCTGCGCTGGCGAGTGCACCACGGAGTGCCTCCAAAAGGTTGTATTCACTAAAAAACAGTGTATTTTGTCTTATTGTACCCTAAATAACCTAGTTCCATCGAAACTACAGGTAGAATATGTGTCCAAATGCTACACACAATTCGTTCGTATCAGACCGTGAAACGCTCAAATATGATGTAAAAACTGTTTCTCAAAACATGTCTCCAAATCACTTGAAAATACGTTTTCTAAGCGAGCTACGTGTTTTTAAGGTGTTTTGCAGTAACTTCTATAGTTCAAATCAGCACTCTAGCTGCGCTGGCGAGTGCACCACGGATTGATTCCAAAAGGTTGTATTCACTAAAAAACAGTGTTTTTTGTCTTATTGTAGCCTAATTAACCTAGTTCCATCGAAACTACAGGTAGAATATGTTTCCAAAGATACATGCAAAATCGTCTTTTCAGACCGTGAAATGCTCAAATATGATGTAAAAACTGTTTCTCGAAACATGACTCCAAATCACTTGAAAATGCGTTTTCTAAGCGAATTACGTGTTCTTAAGGTGTTTTTAAATAACTTCTATAGTTCAAATCAACACTGTAGTTGCGCTGGCGAGTGCACCGCGGAGTGCCTCCAAAAGGTTGTATTCACTAAAAAACAGTGTATTTTGTCTTATTGTACCCTAAATAACCTAGTTCCATCGAAACTACAGGTAGAATACATTTCCAAAGATACATGCAAAATTGTCGTTTCAGTCCGTGAAACGCTCAAATATGATGTAAAAACTGTTTCTCAAAACATGTCTCCAAATCACTTGAAAATGCGTTTTCTAAGCGAATTACGTGTTTTTAAGGTGTTTTGCAGTAACTTCTATAGTTCAAATCGGCACTCTAGCTGCGCTGGCGAGTGCACCACGGAGTGCCTCCAAAAGGTTGTATTCACTAAAAATCAGTGTATTTTGTCTTATTGTAGCATAAATAACCTAGTTCCATCGAAACTACAGATAGAATATGTTTCCAAAGATACATGCAAAAGCGTCGTTTCAGACCGTGAAACGCTCAAATATGATGTAAAAACTGTTTCTCAAAACATGTCTCCAAATCACTTGAAAATGCGTTTTCTAAGCGAATTACGTGATTTTAAGGTGTTTTGCAGTAACTTCTATAGTTCAAATCGGCACTCTAGCTGGGCTGGCGAGTGCACCACGGAGTGCCTCAAAAAAGGTTGTATTCACTAAAAAACATTGTATTTTGTCTTCTTGTACCCTAAATAACCTATTTCCATCGAAACTACAGGTAGAATATGTTTCCAAAGATACATGCAAAATCGTTGTTTCAGACCGTGAAACGCTCAAATATGAAGTAAAAACTGTTTCTCAAAACACTTGAAAATGCGTTTTCTAAGCGAATTACGTGTTTTTAAGGTGTTTTGCAGTAACTTCTATAGTTCAAACCGACACTCTAGCTACGCTGGCGAGTGCACCACGGAGTGCCTCCAAAATGTTGTATTCACTAAAAAACAGTGTATTTTGTCTTATTGTACCCTAAATAACCTAGTTCCATCGTAACTACAGGTAGAATATGTTTCCAAAGATACATGCAAAATCGTCGTTTCAGACCGTGAAACGCTCAAATATGATGTAAAAACTGTTTCTCAAAACATGTCTCCTAATCACTTAGAAATGCGTTTTCTAAGCGAATTACGTGTTTTTAAGGTGTTTTACAGTAACTTCTATAGTTCAAATCGGCACTCTAGCTGCGCTGGCGAGTGCACCACGGATTGCCTCCAAAACGTTGTATTCACTAAAAATCAGTGTATTTTGTCTTATTGTAGCGTAAATAACCTAGTTCCATCGAAACTACAGGTAGAATATGTTTCGAAAGATACATGTAAAACGTCGTTTCAGACCGTGAAACGCTCAAATATGATGTAAAAACTGTTTCTCAAAACATGTCTCCAAAACACTTGAAAATGCGTTTTCTAAGCGAATTACGTGTTTTTAAGGTGTTTTGCAGTAACTTCTAAAGTTCAAATCGGCACTCTAGCTGCGTTGGCGTGTGCACCACGGAGTGCCTCCAAAAGGTTGTATTCACTAAAAAACAGTGTACTTTGTCTTATTGTAGCATAAATAACCTAGTTCCATCGAAACTACAGGTAGAATATGTTTCCAAAGATACATGCAAAATCGTCGTTTCATGCCGTGAAACGCTCAAATATGATGTAAAAACTGTTTCTCAAAACATGTCTCCAAATCACTTGAAAATGCGTTTTCTAAGCGAATTACGTGTTTTTAAGGTGTTTTGCAGTAACTTCTATAGTTCAAATCGGCACTCTAGCTGCGCTGGCGAGTGCACCACGGAGTGCCTCCAAAAGGTTGTATTCACTAAAAATCAATGTATTTTGTCTTATTGAAGCATACATAACCTAGTTCCATCGAAACTACAGGTAGAATATGTTTCGAAAGACAGATGTAAAATCGTCGTTTCAGACCGTGAAACGCTCAAATATAATGTAAAAAAACTGTTTCTCAAAACATGTCTCCAAAACACTTGAAAATGCGTTTTCTAAGCGAATTACGTGTTTTTAAAGTGTTTTCCAGTAACTTCTATAGTTCAAATCGGCACTCTAGCTGCGCTGGCGAGTGCACCACGGAGTGCCTCCAAAAGGTTGTATTCACTAAAAAACAGTGTATTTTGTCTTATTGTACCCTAAATAACCTAGTTCCATCGAAACTACAGGTAGAATATATTTCCAAAGATACAGGCAAAATGGTCGTTTCAGACCGTGAAACGCTTAAATAATGATGTAAAAACTGTTTCACAAAACATGTCTCCAAATCACTTAAAAATGCGTTTTCTAAGCGAATTACGTGTTTTTAATGTGTTTTGCAGTAACTTCTATAGTTCAAGTCGGCACTCTAGCTGCGCTGGCGAGTGCACCACGGAGTGCCTCCAAAAGGATGTATTCACTAAAAATCAGTGTATTTTGTCTAATTGTAGCATAAATAACCTAGTTCCATCGAAACTACAGGTTGAATATGTTTCGAAAAACACATGCAAAATCGTCGTTTCAGACCGTGAAACGCTCAAATATGATGTAAAAAAACTGTTTCTCAAAACATGTCTCCAAAACACTTGAAAATGCGTTTTCTAAGCGAATTACGTGTTTTTAAGGTGTTTTGCAGTAACTTCTATAGTTCAAATCGGCACTCTAGCTGCGCTGGCGAGTGCACCACGGAGTGCCTCCAAAAGGTTGTATTCACTAAAAATCAGTGTATTTTGTCTTATTGTAGCAAAAATAACCTAGTTCCATCGAAACTACAGGTAGAATATGTTTCGAAAGACACATGCAAAATCGTCGTTTCAGACCGTGAAACGCTCAAATATGATGTAAAAACTGTTTCTCAAAACATGTCTCCAAATCACTTGAAAATGCGTTTTCTAAGCGAATTATGTGTTTTTATAGTGTTTTGCAGTAACTTCTATAGTTCAAATCGGCACTCTAGCTGCGCTGGCGAGTGCACCACGGAGTGCCTCCAAAACGTTGTATTCACTAAAAAACAGTGTATTTTGTCTTATTGTAACAGAAATAACCTAGTTCCATCGAAATTACAGGTAGAATATGTTTCGAAAGACACATGCAAAATCGTCGTTTCAGACCGTGAAACGCTCAAATATGATGTAAAAACTGTTTCTCAAAACATGTCTCCAAAACACTTGAAAATGCGTTTTCTAAGCGAATTACGTGTTTTTAAGGTGTTTTGCAGTAACTTCTAAAGTTCAAATCGGCACTCTAGCTTCGCTGGCGAGTGCACCACGGAGTGCCTCCAAAAGGTTGTATTCACTAAAAATCAGTATATTTTGTCTTATTGTAGCATAAATAACTTAGTTCCATCGAAACTACAGGTTGGATATGTTTCGAAAGATACATGCAAAAACGTCGTTTCAGACCGTGAAACGCTCAAATATGATGTAAAAACTGTTTCTCAAAACATGTCTCCAAAACACTTGAAAATGCGTTTTCTAAGCGAATTACGTGTTTTTAAGGTGTTTTGCAGTAACTTCTAAAGTTCAAATCGGCACTCTAGCTTCGCTGGCGAGTGCACCACGGAGTGCCTCCAAAAGGTTGTATTCACTAGAACACAGTGTATTTTGTCTTATTGTACCCTAAATAACCTAGTTCCATCGAAACTACAGGTAGAATATGTTTCCAAAGATACATGCAAAATCTTCGTTTCAGACCGTGAAACGCTCAAATATGATGTAAAAGCTGTTTCTCAAAACATGTCTACAAAACACTTGAAAATGCGTTTTCTAAGCGAATTACGTGTTTTTAAGGTGTTTTGCAGTAACTTCTATAGTTCAAATCGGCACTCTAGCTGCGCTAGCGAGTGCACCACGGAGTGCCTCCAAAAGGTTGTATTCACTAAAAATCAGTGTATTTTGTCTTATTGTAGCATAAATAACCTAGTTCCATCGAAACTACAGGTAGAATATGTTTCCAAAAATACATGCAAAATCGTCGTTTCAGACCGTGAAACGCTCAAATATGATGTAAAAACTGTTTCTCAAAACATGTCTCCAAAACACTTAAAAATGCGTTTTCTAAGCGAATTACGTGTTTTTAAGGTGTTTTGCAGTAACTTCTATAGTTGAAATCGGCACTCTAGCTGCGTTGGCGAGTGCACCACGGAGTGCCTCCAAAATGTTGTATTCACTAAAAAAAAGTGTATATTGTCTTATTGTACCCTAAATAACCTAGTTCTATCGAAACTACAGGTAGAATACATTTCCAAAGATACATACAAAATCGTCGTTTCAGTCCGTGAAACGCTCAAATATGATGTAAAAACTGTTTCTCAAAACATGTCTCCAAATCACTTGAAAATGCGTTTTCTAAGCGAATTACGTGTTTTTAAGGTGTTTTGCAGTAACTTCTATAGTTCAAATCGGCACTCTAGCTGCGCTGGCGAGTGCACCACGGAGTGCCTCCAAAAGGTTGTATTCACTAAAAATCAGTGTATTTTGTCTTATTGTAGCAAAAATAACCTAGTTCCATCGAAACTACAGGTAGAATATGTTTCGAAAGACACATGCAAAATCGTCGTTTCAGACCGTAAAACGCTCAAATATGATGTAAAAACTGTTTCTCAAAACATGTCTCCTAATCACTTGAAAATGCGTTTTCTAAGCGAATTACGCGTTTTTAAGGTGTTTTGCAGTAACTTCTATAGTTCAAATCGGCATTCTAGCTGCGCTGGCGAGTGCACCACGGAGTGCCTCCAGAAGGTTGTATTCACTAAAAAACAGTGTATTTTGTCTTATTGTACCCTAAATAACCTAGTTCCATCGACACTACAGGTAGAATATGTTGCCAAAGATACATGCAAAATCGTCGTTTCAGACCGTGAAACGCTCAAATATGATGTAAAAACTGTTTCTCAAAACATGTCTCCAAATCACTTAAAAATGCGTTTTCTAAGCGAATTACGTGTTTTTAAGGTGTTTTGTAGTAACTTCTATAGTTCAAATCGGCACTCTAGCTGCGCTGGCGAGTGCACCACGGAGTGCCTCCAAAAGGTTGTATTCACTAAAAAACAGTGTATTTTGTCTTATTGTACCCTAAATAACCTAGTTCCATCGAAACTACAGGTAGAATATGTGTCCAAATGCTACACACAATTCGTTCGTATCAGACCGTGAAACGCTCAAATATGATGTAAAAACTGTTTCTCAAAACATGTCTCCAAATCACTTGAAAATACGTTTTCTAAGCGAGCTACGTGTTTTTAAGGTGTTTTGCAGTAACTTCTATAGTTCAAATCAGCACTCTAGCTGCGCTGGCGAGTGCACCACGGATTGATTCCAAAAGGTTGTATTCACTAAAAAACAGTGTTTTTTGTCTTATTGTAGCCTAATTAACCTAGTTCCATCGAAACTACAGGTAGAATATGTTTCCAAAGATACATGCAAAATCGTCTTTTCAGACCGTGAAACGCTCAAATATGATGTAAAAACTGTTTCTCAAAACATGTCTCCAAATCACTTGAAAATGCGTTTTCTAAGCGAATTACGTGTTTTTAAGGTGTTTTGCAGTAACTTCTATAGTTCAAATCGGCACTCTAGCTGCGCTGGCGATTGCACCACGGAGTGCCTCCAAAAGGTTGTATTCACTAAAAATCAGTGTATTTTGTCTTATTGTAGCATAAATAACCTAGTTCCATCGAAACTACAGATAGAATATGTTTCCAAAGATACATGCAAAATCGTCGTTTCAGACCGTGAAACGCTCAAATATGATGTAAAAACTGTTTCTCAAAACATGTATCCAAATCACTTGAAAATGCGTTTTCTAAGCGAATTACGTGTTTTTAAGGTGTTTTGCAGTAACTTCTATAGTTCAAACCGGCACTCTAGCTACGCTGGCGAGTGCACCACGGAGTGCCTCCAAAATGTTGTATTCACTAAAAAACAGTGTATTTTGTCTTATTGTACCCTAAATAACCTAGTTCCATCGTAACTACAGGTAGAATATGTTTCCAAAGATACATGCAAAATCGTCGTTTCAGACCGTGAAACGCTCAAATATGATGTAAAAACTGTTTCTCAAAACATGTCTCCTAATCACTTGAAAATGCGTTTTCTAAGCGAATTACGTGTGTTTAAGGTGTTTTACAGTAACTTCTATAGTTCAAATCGGCACTCTAGCTGCGCTGGCGAGTGCACCACGGATTGCCTCCAAAACGTTGTATTCACTAAAAATCAGTGTATTTTGTCTTATTGTAGCGTAAATAACCTAGTTCCATCGAAACTACAGGTAGAATATGTTTCGAAAGATACATGTAAAACGTCGTTTCAGACCGTGAAACGCTCAAATATGATGTAAAAACTGTTTCTCAAAACATGTCTCCAAAACACTTGAAAATGCGTTCTCTAAACAATTTACGTGTTTTTAAGGTGTTTTGCAGTAACTTCTATAGTTCAATTCGGCACTCTAGCTGCGCTGGCGAGTGCACCACGGAGTGCCTCCAAAAGGTTGTATTCACTAAAAATCAGTGTATTTTGTCTTATTGTAGCATAAATAACCTAGTTCCATCGAAACTACAGGTAGAATATGTTTCCAAAGATACATGCAAAATCGTCGTTTCAGACCGTGAAACGCTCAAATATGATGTAAAAACTGTTTCTTAAAACATGTCTCCAAAACACTTGAAAATGCGTTTTCTAAGCGAATTACGTGTTTTTAAAGTGTTTTCCAGTAACTTCTATAGTTCAAATCGGCACTCTAGCTGCGCTGGCGAGTGCACCACGGAGTGCCTCCAAAAGGTTGTATTCACTAAAAAACAGTGTATTTTGTCTTATTGTACCCTAAATAACCTAGTTCCATCGAAACTACAGGTAGAATATGTTTCCATAGATACAGGCAAAATCGTCGTTTCAGACCGTAAAACGCTCAAATAATGATGTAAAAACTGTTTCTCAAAACATGTCTCCAAATCACTTAAAAATGCGTTTTCTAAGCGAATTACGTGTTTTTAATGTGTTTTGCAGTAACTTCTATAGTTTAAGTCGGCACTCTAGCTGCGCTGGCGAGTGCACCACGGAGTGCCTCCAAAAGGATGTATTCACTAAAAATCAGTGTATTTTGTCTAATTGTAGCATAAATAACCTAGTTCCATCGAAACTACAGGTTGAATATGTTTCGAAAAACACATGCAAAATCGTCGTTTCAGACCGTGAATCGCTCAAATATGATGTAAAAAAACTGTTTCTCAAAACATGTCTCCAAAACACTTGAAAATGCGTTTTCTAAGCGAATTACGTGTTTTTAAGGTGTTTTGCAGTAACTTCTATAGTTCAAATCGGCACTCTAGCTGCGCTGGCGAGTGCACCACGGAGTGCCTCCAAAAGGTTGTATTCACTAAAAAACAGTGTATTTTGTCTTATTGTACCCTAAATAACCTAGTTCCATCGACACTACAGGTAGAATATGTTGCCAAAGATACATGCAAAATCGTCGTTTCAGACCGTGAAACGCTCAAATATGATGTAAAAACTGTTTCTCAAAACATGTCTCCAAATCACTTAAAAATGCGTTTTCTAAGCGAATTACGTGTTTTTAAGGTGTTTTGCAGTAACTTCTATAGTTCAAATCGGCACTCTAGCTGCGCTGGCGAGTGCACCACGGAGTGCCTCCAAAAGGTTGTATTCACTAAAAAACAGTGTATTTTGTCTTATTGTACCCTAAATAACCTAGTTCCATCGATACTACAGTTAGAATATGTTGCCAAAGATACATGCAAAATCGTCGTTTCAGACCGTGAAACGCTCAAATATGATGTAAAAACTGTTTCTCAAAACATGTCTCCAAATCACTTAGAAATGCGTTTTCTAAGCGAATTACGTGTTTTTAAGGTGTTTTGCAGTAACTTCTTTAGTTCAAACAGCACTCTAGCTGCGCTGGCGAGTGCACTACGGATTGCCTCCAAAAGGTTATATTCTCTAAAAAACAGTGTATTTTGTCTTATTGTACCCTAAATAACCTAGTTCCATCGAAACTACAGGTAGAATATGTTTCCAAAGATACATGCAAAATCGTCTTTTCAGACCGTGAAACGCTCAAATATGATGTAAAAACTGTTTCTCGGAACATGACTCCAAATCACTTGAAAATGCGTTTTCTAAGCGAATTACGTGTTCTTAAGGTGTTTTTCAATAACTTCTATAGTTCAAACCAACTCTGTAGTTGCGCTGGCGCGTGCACCACGGAGTGCCTCCAAAAGGTTGTATTCACTAAAAAACAGTGTATTTTGTCTTATTGTAGCATAAATAATCTAGTTCCATCGAAACTACAGGTAGAATATGTTTCCAAAGATACATGCAAAATCGTCGTTTCATGCCGTGAAACGCTCAAATATGATGTAAAAACTGTTTCTCAAAACATGTCTCCAAATCACTTGAAAATGCGTTTTCTAAGCGAATTACGTGTTTTTAAGGTGTTTTGCAGTAACTTCTATAGTTCAAATCGGCACTCTAGCTGCGCTGGCGAGTGCACCACGGAGTGCCTCCAAAAGGTTGTATTCACTAAAAATCAGTGTATTTTGTCTTATTGAAGCATACATAACCTAGTTCCATCGAAACTACAGGTAGAATATGTTTCGAAAGACAGATGCAAAATCGTCGTTTCAGACCGTGAAACGCTCAAATATAATGTAAAAAAACTGTTTCTCAAAACATGTCTCCAAAACACTTGAAAATGCGTTTTCTAAGCGAATTACGTGTTTTTAAGGTGTTTTCCAGTAAATTCTATAGTTCAAATCGGCACTCTAGCTGCGCTGGCGAGTGCACCACGGAGTGCCTCCAGAAGGTTGTATTCACTAAAAATCAGTGTATTTTGTCTTATTGTAGCATAAATAACCTAGTTCCATCGAAACTACAGGTAGAATATTTTTCCTAAGATACATGCAAAATCGTCGTTTCAGACCGTGAAACGCTCAAATAATGATGTAAAAACTGTTTCTCAAAACATGTCTCCAAATCACTTAAAAATGCGTTTTCTAAGCGAATTACGTGTTTTTAATGTGTTTTGCAGTAACTTCTATAGTTCAAGTCGGCACTCTAGCTGCGCTGGCGAGTGCACCACGGAGTGCCTCCAAAAGGATGTATTCACTAAAAATCAGTGTATTTTGTCTAATTGTAGCATAAATAACCTAGTTCCATCGAAACTACAGGTTGAATATGTTTCAAAAGATACATGCAAAATCGTCGTTTCAGACCGTGAAACGCTCAAATATGATGTAAAATCTGTTTCTCAAAACATGTCTCCAAAACACTTGAAAATGCGTTCTCTAAACGAATTACGTGTTTTTAAGGTGTTTTGCAGTAAGTTCTATAGTTCAAATCGGCACTCTAGCTGCGCTGGCGAGTGCAGCACGGAGTGCCTCCAAAAGGTTGTATTCACTAAAAATCAGTGTATTTTGTCTTATTGTAGCATAAATAACCTAGTTCCATCGAAACTACAGGTAGAATATGTGTCCAAATGCTACACACAAATCGTTCGTATCAGACCGTGAAACGCTCAAATATGATGTAAAAACTGTTTCTCAAAACATGTCTCCAAATCACTTGAAAATACGTTTTCTAAGCGAGCTACGTGTTTTTAAGGTGTTTTGCAGTAACTTCTTTAGTTCAAACAGCACTCTAGCTGCGCTGGCGAGTGCACCACGGATTGCCTCCAAAAGGTTGTATTCTCTAAAAAACAGTGTTTTTTGTCTTATTGTAGCCTAAATAACCTAGTTCCATCGAAACTACAGGTAGAATATGTTTCCAAAGATACATGCAAAATCGTCTTTTCAGACCGTGAAACGCTCAAATATGATGAAAAACTGTTTCTCTAAACATGACTCCAAATCACTTGAAAATGCGTTTTCTAAGCGAATTACGTGTTCTTAAGGTGTTTTTCAATAACTTCTATAGTTCAAACCAACACTGTAGTTGCGCTGGCGCGTGCACCACGGAGTGCCTCCAAAAGGTTGTATTCACTAAAAAACAGTGTATTTTGTCTTATTGTAGCATAAATAATCTAGTTCCATCGAAACTACAGGTAGAATATGTTTCCAAAGATACATGCAAAATCGTCGTTTCAGACCGTGAAACGCTCAAATATGATGTAAAAACTGTTTCTCAAAACATGTATCCAAATCACTTGAAAATGCGTTTTCTAAGCGAATTACGTGTTTTTAAGGTGTTTTGCAGTAACTTCTATAGTTCAAACCGGCACTCTAGCTACGCTGGCGAGTGCACCACGGATTGATTCCAAAAGGTTGTATTCACTAAAAAACAGTGTTTTTTGTCTTATTGTAGCCTAATTAACCTAGTTCCATCGAAACTACAGGTAGAATATGTTTCCAAAGATACATGCAAAATCGTCTTTTCAGACCGTGAAACGCTCAAATATGATGTAAAAACTGTTTCTCAAAACATGTCTCCAAATCACTTGAAAATGCGTTTTCTAAGCGAATTACGTGTTTTTAAGGTGTTTTGCAGTAACTTCTATAGTTCAAATCGGCACTCTAGCTGAGCTGGCGAGTGCACCACGGAGTGCCTCCAAAAGGTTGTATTCACTAAAAATCAGTGTATTTTGTCTTATTGTAGCATAAATAACCTAGTTCCATCGAAACTACAGATAGAATATGTTTCCAAAGATACATGCAAAATCGTCGTTTCAGACCGTGAAACGCTCAAATATGATGTAAAAACTGTTTCTCAAAACATGTCTTCAAAACACTTGAAAATGCGTTTTCTAAGCGAATTACGTGTTTTTAAGGTGTTTTGCAGTAACTTCTATAGTTCAAACCGGCACTCTAGCTACGCTGGCGAGTGCACCACGGAGTGCCTCCAAAATGTTGTATTCACTAAAAAACAGTGTATTTTGTCTTATTGTACCCTAAATAACCTAGTTCCATCGTAACTACAGGTAGAATATGTTTCCAAAGATACATGCAAAATCGTCGTTTCAGACCGTGAAACGCTCAAATATGATGTAAAAACTGTTTCTCAAAACATGTCTCCTAATCACTTGAAAATGCGTTTTCTAAGCGAATTACGTGTGTTTAAGGTGTTTTACAGTAACTTCTATAGTTCAAATCGGCACTCTAGCTGCGCTGGCGAGTGCACCACGGATTGCCTCCAAAACGTTGTATTCACTAAAAATCAGTGTATTTTGTCTTATTGTAGCGTAAATAACCTAGTTCCATCGAAACTACAGGTAGAATATGTTTCGAAAGATACATGTAAAACGTCGTTTCAGACCGTGAAACGCTCAAATATGATGTAAAAACTGTTTCTCAAAACATGTCTCCAAATCACTTGAAAATGCGTTCTCTAAACAATTTACGTGTTTTTAAGGTGTTTTGCAGTAACTTCTATAGTTCAATTCGGCACTCTAGCTGCGCTGGCGAGTGCACCACGGAGTGCCTCCAAAAGGTTGTATTCACTAAAAATCAGTGTATTTTGTCTTATTGTAGCATAAATAACCTAGTTCCATCGAAACTACAGGTAGAATATGTTTCCAAAGATACATGCAAAATCGTCGTTTCAGACCGTGAAACGCTCAAATATGATGTAAAAACTGTTTCTTAAAACATGTCTCCAAAACACTTGAAAATGCGTTTTCTAAGCGAATTACGTGTTTTTAAAGTGTTTTCCAGTAACTTCTATAGTTCAAATCGGCACTCTAGCTGCGCTGGCGAGTGCACCACGGAGTGCCTCCAAAAGGTTGTATTCACTAAAAAACAGTGTATTTTGTCTTATTGTACCCTAAATAACCTAGTTCCATCGAAACTACAGGTAGAATATGTTTCCATAGATACAGGCAAAATCGTCGTTTCAGACCGTGAAACGCTCAAATAATGATGTAAAAACTGTTTCTCAAAACATGTCTCCAAATCACTTAAAAATGCGTTTTCTAAGCGAATTACGTGTTTTTAATGTGTTTTGCAGTAACTTCTATAGTTCAAGTCGGCACTCTAGCTGCGCTGGCGAGTGCACCACGGAGTGCCTCCAAAAGGATGTATTCACTAAAAATCAGTGTATTTTGTCTAATTGTAGCATAAATAACCTAGTTCCATCGAAACTACAGGTTGAATATGTTTCGAAAAACACATGCAAAATCGTCGTTTCAGACCGTGAATCGCTCAAATATGATGTAAAAAAACTGTTTCTCAAAACATGTCTCCAAAACACTTGAAAATGCGTTTTCTAAGCGAATTACGTGTTTTTAAGGTGTTTTGCAGTAACTTCTATAGTTCAAATCGGCACTCTAGCTGCGCTGGCGAGTGCACCACGGAGTGCCTCCAAAAGGTTGTATTCACTAAAAAACAGTGTATTTTGTCTTATTGTACCCTAAATAACCTAGTTCCATCGACACTACAGGTAGAATATGTTGCCAAAGATACATGCAAAATCGTCGTTTCAGACCGTGAAACGCTCAAATATGATGTAAAAACTGTTTCTCAAAACATGTCTCCAAATCACTTAAAAATGCGTTTTCTAAGCGAATTACGTGTTTTTAAGGTGTTTTGCAGTAACTTCTATAGTTCAAATCGGTACTCTAGCTGCGCTGGCGAGTGCACCACGGAGTGCCTCCAAAAGGTTGTATTCACTAAAAAACAGTGTATTTTGTCTTATTGTACCCTAAATAACCTAGTTCCATCGATACTACAGTTAGAATATGTTGCCAAAGATACATGCAAAATCGTCGTTTCAGACCGTGAAACGCTCAAATATGATGTAAAAACTGTTTCTCAAAACATGTCTCCAAATCACTTAGAAATGCGTTTTCTAAGCGAATTACGTGTTTTTAAGGTGTTTTGCAGTAACTTCTTTAGTTCAAACAGCACTCTAGCTGCGCTGGCGAGTGCACCACGGATTGCCTCCAAAAGGTTATATTCTCTAAAAAACAGTGTATTTTGTCTTATTGTACCCTAAATAACCTAGTTCCATCGAAACTACAGGTAGAATATGTTTCCAAAGATACATGCAAAATCGTCTTTTCAGACCGTGAAACGCTCAAATATGATGTAAAAACTGTTTCTCGAAACATGACTCCAAATCACTTGAAAATGCGTTTTCTAAGCGAATTACGTGTTCTTAAGGTGTTTTTCAATAACTTCTATAGTTCAAACCAACTCTGTAGTTGCGCTGGCGCGTGCACCACGGAGTGCCTCCAAAAGGTTGTATTCACTAAAAAACAGTGTATTTTGTCTTATTGTAGCATAAATAATCTAGTTCCATCGAAACTACAGGTAGAATATGTTTCCAAAGATACATGCAAAATCGTCGTTTCATGCCGTGAAACGCTCAAATATGATGTAAAAACTGTTTCTCAAAACATGTCTCCAAATCACTTGAAAATGCGTTTTCTAAGCGAATTACGTGTTTTTAAGGTGTTTTGCAGTAACTTCTATAGTTCAAATCGGCACTCTAGCTGCGCTGGCGAGTGCACCACGGAGTGCCTCCAAAAGGTTGTATTCACTAAAAATCAGTGTATTTTGTCTTATTGAAGCATACATAACCTAGTTCCATCGAAACTACAGGTAGAATATGTTTCGAAAGACAGATGCAAAATCGTCGTTTCAGACCGTGAAACGCTCAAATATAATGTAAAAAAACTGTTTCTCAAAACATGTCTCCAAAACACTTGAAAATGCGTTTTCTAAGCGAATTACGTGTTTTTAAGGTGTTTTCCAGTAAATTCTATAGTTCAAATCGGCACTCTAGCTGCGCTGGCGAGTGCACCACGGAGTGCCTCCAGAAGGTTGTATTCACTAAAAATCAGTGTATTTTGTGTTATTGTAGCATAAATAACCTAGTTCCATCGAAACTACAGGTAGAATATTTTTCCAAAGATACATGCAAAATCGTCGTTTCAGACCGTGAAACGCTCAAATAATGATGTAAAAACTGTTTCTCAAAACATGTCTCCAAATCACTTAAAAATGCGTTTTCTAAGCGAATTACGTGTTTTTAATGTGTTTTGCAGTAACTTCTATAGTTCAAGTCGGCACTCTAGCTGCGCTGGCGAGTGCACCACGGAGTGCCTCCAAAAGGATGTATTCACTAAAAATCAGTGTATTTTGTCTAATTGTAGCATAAATAACCTAGTTCCATCGAAACTACAGGTTGAATATGTTTCAAAAGATACATGCAAAATCGTCGTTTCAGACCGTGAAACGCTCAAATATGATGTAAAATCTGTTTCTCAAAACATGTCTCCAAAACACTTGAAAATGCGTTCTCTAAACGAATTACGTGTTTTTAAGGTGTTTTGTAGTAAGTTCTATAGTTCAAATCGGCACTCTAGCTGCGCTGGCGAGTGCAGCACGGAGTGCCTCCAAAAGGTTGTATTCACTAAAAATCAGTGTATTTTGTCTTATTGTAGCATAAATAACCTAGTTCCATCGAAACTACAGGTAGAATATGTGTCCAAATGCTACACACAAATCGTTCGTATCAGACCGTGAAACGCTCAAATATGATGTAAAAACTGTTTCTCAAAACATGTCTCCAAATCACTTGAAAATACGTTTTCTAAGCGAGCTACGTGTTTTTAAGGTGTTTTGCAGTAACTTCTTTAGTTCAAACAGCACTCTAGCTGCGCTGGCGAGTGCACCACGGATTGCCTCCAAAAGGTTGTATTCTCTAAAAAACAGTGTTTTTTGTCTTATTGTAGCCTAAACAACCTAGTTCCATCGAAACTACAGGTAGAATATGTTTCCAAAGATACATGCAAAATCGTCTTTTCAGACCGTGAAACGCTCAAATATGATGAAAAACTGTTTCTCGAAACATGACTCCAAATCACTTGAAAATGCGTTTTCTAAGCGAATTACGTGTTCTTAAGGTGTTTTTCAATAACTTCTATAGTTCAAACCAACACTGTAGTTGCGCTGGCGCGTGCACCACGGAGTGCCTCCAAAAGGTTGTATTCACTAAAAAACAGTGTATTTTGTCTTATTGTAGCATAAATAATCTAGTTCCATCGAAACTACAGGTAGAATATGTTTCCAAAGATACATGCAATATCGTCGTTTCATGCCGTGAAACGCTCAAATATGATGTAAAAACTGTTTCTCAAAAC
>CAUJCB010000125.1:25000-26806 GCA_963082715.1 Harpalus rubripes | reverse complement strand
CATCCTCAAGATTGAACGCGACCTCTGATTCAGGGACAGAAATATTATTTTTGAGAGCTTTTAAGTGATCTATTTCATTTTGAAGTTTTAATACAGATTCGCACAGAGTATTTAGAACGTTATTAAATGTTTTACAACTGCTGCAGTTCCATGAGATGGATTCCTCGCTTTGAATTAATTTTGCTGCAGTTTTAGAAATTCTGACACAGGTATGCAGAAATGTCTTTTTACAAATACTACAATTTAGCACTTTACTCTGATCGATTTCTTCATTACAACAATTGCAAACATATACAACCATTGTAGCTTATAAGTTGAATAGGCTAACTGTGTTTTGTTTAAAAAAAAAAGAGAAAGAAACAAAACTCGTTGCTTGGCCACTGACAACGTGCGGGGATCAGATTAATTAAAATACTCTACTGCTTGTCGCACAATCAGCACAGTTCAGAGTAGATTTGGATTCAAAATGTCTATTTTATTAAATGTAGAGCAGGAAAACACTTTCATCACTTAAAAATTTCACACTTTGCATTAAACTCTTTACTCTGATATAACTTTGGTATAAGATATATGTTTAGATACCACTAAAATTTTGAATTTTGCGGAGCTCCAAAGAAACACAACTAACACGATCCGCTACTCAATACAATGTATGTATGTATGTATGTATGTATGTATGTATGTATGTATGTATGTATGTATGTATGTATGTATGTATGTATGTATGTATGTATGTATGTATGTATGTATGTATGTATGTATGTATGTATGTATGTATGTATGTATGTATGTATGTATGTATGTATGTATGTATGTATGTATGTATGTATGTATGTATGTATGTATGTATGTATGTATGTATGTATGTATGTATGTATGTATGTATGTATGTATGTATGTATGTATGTATGTATGTATGTATGTATGTATGTATGTATGTATGTATGTATGTATGTATGTATGTATGTATGTATGTATGTATGTATGTATGTATGTATGTATGTATGTATGTATGTATGTATGTATGTATGTATGTATGTATGTATGTATGTATGTATGTATGTATGTATGTATGTATGTATGTATGTATGTATGTATGTATGTATGTATGTATGTATGTATGTATGTATGTATGTATGTATGTATGTATGTATGTATGTATGTATGTATGTATGTATGTATGTATGTATGTATGTATGTATGTATGTATGTATGTATGTATGTATGTATGTATGTATGTATGTATGTATGTATGTATGTATGTATGTATGTATGTATGTATGTATGTATGTATGTATGTATGTATGTATGTATGTATGTATGTATGTATGTATGTATGTATGTATGTATGTATGTATGTATGTATGTATGTATGTATGTATGTATGTATGTATGTATGTATGTATGTATGTATGTATGTATGTATGTATGTATGTATGTATGTATGTATGTATGTATGTATGTATGTATGTATGTATGTATGTATGTATGTATGTATGTATGTATGTATGTATGTATGTATGTATGTATGTATGTATGTATGTATGTATGTATGTATGTATGTATGTATGTATGTATGTATGTATGTATGTATGTATGTATGTATGTATGTATGTATGTATGTATGTATGTATGTATGTATGTATGTATGTATGTATGTATGTATGTATGTATGTATGTATGTATGTATGTATGTATGTATGTATGTATGTATGTATGTATGTATGTATGTATGTATGTATGTATGTATGTATGTATGTATGTATGTATGTATGTATGTATGTATGTATGTATGTATGTATGTAT
>CAUJCB010000125.1:7500-15000 GCA_963082715.1 Harpalus rubripes | reverse complement strand
TTAACTCGCCAGCACGATCTTCTGATTTAACTCCGTGCAATTTTTTATGGGGTCATTTAAAAATTAATGTTTCTACAATAGATTTGGCTATTGTATAGCAGAAATCGGAGGATAGTACAACATCTATTATAATTTAAGAATTTAAGGATTTAAGAATATTATTAGTTTGTTATTGTTTTATTGAATTTAATTTGTTACATTAATTAATTGTTAGTGTTACTTTATTTTATTAATCGTAAATAATAAATTTAATTAAACGTTTTGCTTTATTATTATTAAATATCTATTTGAAAATTTATTATTTACTACGTAAAATATTTATTTTGACATTCTTTATTCTGACCCTGATTTAATAAAATGTTACGCGTTTGTTCGTGTCTCGTTTCTAATTCCATGGGTAATAATAATAAATTTTAATTCCGTGAATTTTTAAATTTTATTTCTGCAGTGCATGAAGTAGCTAAAATCAATTTTTTCCATTGATTCGGATAATGTGTTTTGTCTAAAATAATTAGGGGAGCAAAACACACGGAAAAATTGATTTCCTATTTTAAACGCCTATGTTTTACTTTCCGTGATACAACCTGTATATATAATGTACAATTATCATTTCATGTTATATCACATCTGTCAGCTCCTTTTCATATTTACTTTGAAGTTTTAATGTCCGTCTATAAATAAACTACAAAATTTCTTACTTTTAGCGATTTTAACTATATAACATAATTTATAGAATATTAAGTCCTCTATAAAATTTCGGAAGTAGTTCAATATTATTACTTCCAGTTTTCGAGTAGTTGATAGAAACGTTTAAAAAGAAATGGGACACCCAATATATTTTTCAAATTTGAAAATTACATGAAATTTGCTATCCAACTGTATACAAACAATTGTAATATGTTATATTATTACAAAATAGAACGGCTAATGATTAAAATATTATACTTAAATGTTTAAGATTTTGCAGTACAATTAGACATATTCGAATGACTTGAAATAACAGTTATAATAATTAAATATCGTATTTAAGTAAACATCCAATAATTTAAATATTTAATTAATTTATTTTTTATCTTCCGTCACCTTTAGGTAAGGAAGGTATTGTCTTTGGTCAAAAAATTCGGTGGTGAGTTTTTGATGAATAAGCACGTTTTAGGGTCCCTACAATACGATTTTACTATTTTTACGATGATGTCTGTATGTGTGTGTGTGTGTATGTATGTATGTGTGTGTGTGTGTGTGTGTGTGTGTGTCTGTGTGTGACAAAATTTTCTAATGCGATAACTCTAATACTACAATTCCAAAAATTATAATTCCTTCGTATTCCTCTTCGTTACAGCCATGTGAAGAGCTGATTAGATTTTGGTTATAATTGGTCAACCGGAAGTACCCTCATTTAAAGATTTTAACAGTTGTAACACTATGAAATCCTAAACCATGAGATTTTCGTAAATTTGGAATTCTCACGCTAAGATGTATCTTATCGCTGGTCAAAGTCTCACAATCCCTAAGATAATATTGTTTTTATGCGTCTTGGTTCTGCGAGATGATGAGTTATGCAGATGTCGGACGCTGCTAGCGTTTCTACCCCCGTGAGAAACTTATTTTGGAACTTTTCCACTACTCTCGCTGGGGATATAACACAGAAACACACCCGCGAAATTCATTAAGGCCTTCAGTCATTCAGTCAGTCGGACGATCAAGCATTCGACGTTCTGTTTCTTTTTGACTCTAAGATAAGTCGTAGTTAATATAGTTTTTTGATATTTTGTGGTTATTTGTGAGACCTTCGGCCAAGCAGCCATCTGCCATCATCAGAAATGTTAAACCGTAAGTAAGCTTATAAATTTTATTTGTATAATTTATGTGTATTTTTATTATTATTATTATTTCTGTAAAATTGGACTTTTGCAACTCTCGTTTGAATGTGCATAAGTTGTGTCCGAAATAACTGTAACTGTCGTACATCTTTTATTGTTGATATAAATAGCCTGCCAACATTATTTTATTATTATTGAATACATTTTAAAATTAAATATTATTTAGCTGACTACATATTTTTTATATATCTTCACTTTCCTCTTGCCTAGTTGTTTTTTTTATACATCGGCAGCTTTTGGTAACCGTAAGTATTGTAATATTATGAACATTCGTAATTTTGTGATTTGTTTCAAAACAAAGTAACAGCGATTAACTTATTAACGAATCCTGTTACACAGTTTTTCTTGAAAAAACGATGTTAATTATCATTTTTTCACATTTAATGTTATTATAAATATTAAAGAATTATTTATTCTCTATACAATTTGAATGTATTTTATACTTAATATTAAATGGACATAGAGTTAAAAAATTATAAAGACATTAAATATCATATATATTAGTCAGCTTTGCTATAACTCTGGAAACAGCTGCTACATTAAGAAAATAGAAAATTCTGATTGAAAGGTGTCAGTGTCAAGTGCAGTTGACAGTATGTTTATGTTATAATTTTACTGGAAATAAAGGATGTTTTGTTAGAAACTTTCTGTTTGGAATTTGTTTAAAATACATACAACTGCCCTAAGGTAATGTACAAGAAATATAATCTTTTTCAAGGAACTTTCTGTATGACATTTATACAAAATACATAGAACTGACGGAAGGTAATGTGCTGGCCACATCAGATTTTTTTGTATTTGAAAGGTGTAAATGCATAGTTTCTTATATTTAACATAAATATAATAGTTAAATTATTCGCTATTTATTTTTTTAATAATAAAACATATGATTGTTTTTATATAATTGGATAGCAAATTTCATGTACTTTTCAAAAAAATAATTTAATTTAAAGAATAAAATGGCGAATAATTAAAGTATTACATTTTTGTTAAATGTATGAAGCTTTGAATTATCCATATACCATTATATATATATATATATATATATATATATATATATATATATATATATATATATATATATATATATATATAGTATTATATATAGTATGAGTAATGCCCTCAAAAATGTTTGCCATTTACAATCTGCATTTTCACATTTATCTATCCGTGTAATAAAATAAATGAGTAGAGATTAATAAATTTATGTTAATTCAAATGAACAAGGAGGTCCGTTAAAAATTATAAGTTTCATAAGCACTATTTATGTAGGAAATATCATGTAGTAATTAAAACAATTTGTATGAAGAAAATTATTAATGTGGTTTAGATTAGATATTACATGAAATGAATTATGAAATCATTGTGTGATGCATAAAATCAAAATATATTTTTCTTCATATCTTAAAATAGTTTAGTAGAACAAAAAACTTTTTTTCTTCTTAGACCTACTTAACAGAGAATGGGAGTACTCGCATATCTATTATCCTTTATATAATCTTATTCCCGGAAGAATAAATTTTTTACTGTGTACACAACTGTCAGACTATGAATAATATATTCAAAGGAAGATGGCACCCGACTGGGTCAATGCGATTATAAATCGAGTTCCAAGAATTTGTAATAAAACATTAAAGCACCGTGCAGTTGCATCGGCGGCAGTCGTCCTGGCGCCCGGCGTTGCGACGTTCCGGGAACTGGAAGCCTCATCTAGCCCTGCGACGCGGACCAGATGTGCAAACGTACACATCTATATATTATTCAGCGCTTTATTACCTCGATTCTTCTACACTTTATTTTACACTGATCTTAAACTGACATTACAATGCTGATATTTAAACACTATAAATTTTCGAAATGTATATCCTACAGAGAACTGCATTTGTACCGGACCTTAGTTACTAACATTGTATTTTTTATAAACAAATATTCTCTTATATCACAAACTATAGAGTTGCAAATAGTCTAGACAAAGGTTTGTTTAAAGTATGGCAAATTACTAGTATCCCTAACAACTTAAGCTATTACTCTAAACAAATAATGCAAAATAGCTGAGTGCTAAATGGTACATTGTAGATTGAGAGGTTGATGATGCGCGACATAGGAGTGAAGCATTCTCTCGAAATCGACAATATATATTTCCGCTCGAAACACACACAAGATTTTTTTCTACAATCGCCACAATAAATTTAACATTGTTTAGAAACCTATCCTTATTTACAAGTTTTCAGGATATATCTGTCAGAGGACAAAAAAAAAATACTGTTTATCTACGATAGTGTGTAAAATTGAGGTTTAGTTGTCAGTTTCAAATTTGTAAAACGGTTTTTAGTAACAAGATTTCATTTGTCATGATTTTCAGTGATAACACGTTAAATTTGCAAAACCAGACTAATATTTTTTTTTATCATCGCAAACTTCTCATTTAATATTGTGATCATAATTTATAAATAAAATATTTTTTATATTTATTAGGTTTTCAGATTAAATTGTAGGTAAAATATTGTACGATACACATACATAAAGCATCATTAATCACTCACGGCTATTAAAACTCTCAGTACTCCCGTGTTTTAATCCTGACTCTTTCGTGAATAAATACTAGCTTTAACTATTATTTGCTGTCACCGGTAGTTATCACCGTTCAATGTATGTTTGATTTAAAGTTTAAAATTCGGAGTGAGCGTTTTTTTTTTGTTTTTCTGTTTTGTTGCGCAAGAGCGGCAAAATAACATTTTTCGATGAAAAATGCGGTTGCAAATGACAATGACTAATTTTTTTTTTATTTTCTAGTGTTGCTAGATCACAACTGCATGATGTCATAGATATATTATCATTTAAGTGAAATAACAAATAGAAAGAGAAAAACTACAGACATGAGAGCATGCCACAATATCATATAAATAAAAATAAAATAGACAAATAAGTAAATATATAAATAAATAAATAAGTAATTAAATAAATAAATAAATAAATATATAAATAAATAAATGCATAAATAAATAAATTAAATAAATAAAAGATAAATAAATAAATAAGTAAATATATAAATAAATAAATAAAAAAATAAATAAATAAATAAATGAATAAATAAATAATTAAAGGATAAATGAATGAATGAATGAATAAAAAAGTATATAAATAAATGAATAAATTAAATAAATAAAAAAATAAATAAATAAATAAATAAATAATTAAAGGATAAATGAATGAATGAATAAAAAAGTAAATAAATAAATGAATGAATAAATGAATAAATAAATAAATGAATGAATGAATGAAAGAATAAATTTAATAAATAAATAATTGAATGAATGAATGAAGGAATGAATAAATAAATAAACAAACAAATAAATAAATAACTTAATTAATTAAATTGTAAGTAAATAAATAAATAATCACAAAATAATTATTCGTACAAGAAATATAATAAGCCAATTTTTAAGAATCATTTCCTTCTAACTCATCTAAATCTGCAAAGAGACACACTAGGGTGTTGATACGTTCAAACTTTATGAAAACCCAACATTCTTTATTCTGTGAGTCAATAATAATTTATTCATATGAATCTTGTGCCGGAAGTATTGTTAAAATCTAATAGCGCTAACATAATAAACAGTTTTATATATTTTATAATAATTATATATTTTTTAATTATATGAAAACAAAGAGTATAGTTATAGTTGTGTGGAGAAAAAATTTTAATATTTACTATTAAAATAAATAGTTCCTATGTCGTTATAAACCAATGTGTGTATTAAGTCTTTTTTAAATAAAAAACGGATTAACTTGGCAACGTCGAGGAAAACTAAAACAAAATTTATATGTGCGTATAGGTGAATAAAATACAATTCAAAATATATGAAACTATAGAGGGTGCTCCATTTAATAATAATAATAATAATAATAATAATAATAATAATAATAATAATAATAATATTTATTTATTGGGCATCAACTACATAGGTTATTACCCTACAACAAATTAACAACGACAATATAATAATATAATAACATCAAACTTAAACATAACACAAAATTATTAACAACAATAACAATATCGAAACAATAATACAAGAAACAATATATATAACTGAAAATTTATATTGCTACAATCTCTAATTTGAACTATAGGTATTAATTTTAAATTTGGAATCACACAATATAAATATTATTTTACCTCTTTAAAGAAAACTTATAATTTTATATCTCATCATATATATTTACTGCTTTTAAAAATTTCAAAATATTCCTCAACTTGTTATGATCTGTCAAAATAAGAGAAAGGTTCTTGTCAATGTTATAAAGTTGTCTGACTGGCTCATACTGTGGACATTCAACAAGGATGTGTTTTACAGTTATTAAAACATCACATCTGTTGCACATGGGAGCATCATCCCTGCTTAGACGATAACAATGTGTCAGTCTTGTATGACCCAATCTAAGACGATGAATTTTGACCAGTTCCCTCCTCTTAAGATCACTGGGAAGTAGTACTGGAGCAACCGACGGCTTTATAGTTCGTAGATGGTTCTGCACTTCATTCCATGTTGTTTGCCAAATGGACAATACCTCTTTCTTTAGATGTAGACTGATATCTGTGTGTTTCATTAGTGACACATCAACAGAGTCATTTTCTGCAGCAATACGTGCTGCTTCATCAGCCATCTCATTACCTTTAATCCCAACATGACTGGGCACCCACAGAAATGATACATCTTTTCCTTGATCATGATGATACTTTATCAGGGATAAGATGTATTGTATTATCGGGTCAATAGTATAAGGATATGATATAGCTTGAAGAACGCTTAAACAGTCACTGACTATTAAGAACTTATGAAAGGTTCCAGCATATTCACAGTAACGTAGTGCTTGCCAAATAGCATATGACTCTGCTGTATATATGCTCGTAATAAGAGGCATTGTCCATGCATAACTTTTATTATTTACAACAAATGCACAACCAGTGCCATGGTGAGTTTTCGAACCATCTGTGTATATAACCAATCTATCCTTGTAATTGTGCAAAATTTCTAGAAATTTTGATCTAATCATTACTGGTGGACTGTTTGATTTATCAAAATTAGTTAGATCGTAATTAATTTGTAATTCTGGTATTTGCCACTGAGGAACTTCAATTTCCCCTAGGGGAATTGGTAATGGTAAATCAAAATGTATTTCCTCTAAAAATTCTTTTGCACGGATACCTACTGATTTGGTTAATATCTGTCGTCGATTGCACCAGTTCTTGTTGTTAAAAAGTATTTTGAAATTCTTATGATTTGGCATTGCTTTTATTTTATTTATATATACGACAAGAATTTTCTTCCTTCTAATCTCGAGTGGTGTCAGCCCTGATTCAGCGTATAGATTTATTATGGGTGTAGTTGGGAAAGCTCCAAGGGCATATCTTAAGCCCTGATTGTGTATAGTATCTATTCTGGTAAGGATAGTTCGTTTTGCTGATCCATAAACAATACACCCATAATCAATCTTAGAAAGAACCAATGATTGGTAAACTTTAACCAATGTCCTTGGTTCTGCCCCCCATTTAGTCCCTGCCATCATTTTTATACAATTAAGAGCTTTGAGGCATACAATTCTTAGCTCTTCTATA
>CAUJCB010000125.1:0-5000 GCA_963082715.1 Harpalus rubripes | reverse complement strand
AGAATAAGAATAAGAATAAGAATAAGAATAAGAATAAGAATAAGAATAAGAATAAGAATAAGAATAAGAATAAGAATAAGAATAAGAATAAGAATAAGAATAAGAATAAGAATAAGAATAAGAATAAGAATAAGAATAAGAATAAGAATAAGAATAAGAATAAGAATAAGAATAAGAATAAGAATAAGAATAAGAATAAGAATAAGAATAAGAATAAGAATAAGAATAAGAATAAGAATAAGAATAAGAATAAGAATAAGAATAAGAATAAGAATAAGAATAAGAATAAGAATAAGAATAAGAATAAGAATAAGAATAAGAATAAGAATAAGAATAAGAATAAGAATAAGAATAAGAATAAGAATAAGAATAAGAATAAGAATAAGAATAAGAATAAGAATAAGAATAAGAATAAGAATAAGAATAAGAATAAGAATAAGAATAAGAATAAGAATAAGAATAAGAATAAGAATAAGAATAAGAATAAGAATAAGAATAAGAATAAGAATAAGAATAAGAATAAGAATAAGAATAAGAATAAGAATAAGAATAAGAATAAGAATAAGAATAAGAATAAGAATAAGAATAAGAATAAGAATAAGAATAAGAATAAGAATAAGAATAAGAATAAGAATAAGAATAAGAATAAGAATAAGAATAAGAATAAGAATAAGAATAAGAATAAGAATAAGAATAAGAATAAGAATAAGAATAAGAATAAGAATAAGAATAAGAATAAGAATAAGAATAAGAATAAGAATAAGAATAAGAATAAGAATAAGAATAAGAATAAGAATAAGAATAAGAATAAGAATAAGAATAAGAATAAGAATAAGAATAAGAATAAGAATAAGAATAAGAATAAGAATAAGAATAAGAATAAGAATAAGAATAAGAATAAGAATAAGAATAAGAATAAGAATAATAAATAAATATAAATGTAATGCATACTTACCTGCTCACAAATGAATGTAGAGATGACCCCCTACCTGGTTGGAGACATAAATTTTATGCTAAATTTCAAAGAAAATATCCAGATATTCATGTTACTGAACAGAATTTAGTTGATAGGAAGAACGTAATTGTAAGGAAAAAGTATTTAACGCAGTTTGAGATAGATGAAATCCGTCGAGATGTAGGAAATGAAATTTATAACTTAGAAGGTATACAGATCCAACAAAACAATATGAATGATCGATCAACTACATTAGAAGATTCTAATTGCCAAATCAACCAACAAGCCCCAGAAGAGTATGGTGAAAAATTAATTGAATACTACAACCTATTTCAAGAATCCAATCCTCTTGATAGACCTGGAATCCCAAAACTTGCTTTCAATAAAGAAACAAACATGCATATAATGAATGTAAATAGATCAATGTCTCTCATAATTAATCAAGTGATCAACTTAACAGATATAAATACTGCCCTGTATGCTGCTGTCGCCACTGTTGTAGAATTCAATGATCAAAGAATTTATGAAAACACAGGAAGATCCACGAAACGAAAAATGGAACCAGCCTGGCGAATAAGGTTACAAAAAAGAATTAATTATTTTAGATCAGAAGTAAATATAGTTCATGAATTTTTAAATAACAACAAAAGTCGAAAAGTAAATGCAAAAATAAACGCAATACTAAGAAAAATAAATATTAGTTTTGAGGATAACGATTTGAAGCAAAAGCTTTTAAATTATCAAGATGTGATTAGACAAAAACTTAAAGTTAAAGCGGCAAGATTACGTCGATATAATGGAATAACAAAGCGGAAAGAGCAAAACAGTATGTTTGAAGCCAACCAGAGGAAGTTCTACAGAAAACTTGAGAATAATGGCAAAGAGGAACATCCTTGCGATCCACCAGAACAAGATTTTAAGAATGTTTGGGAAGAAATATGGTCTAAATCAAGCAGTTTCAATCAAAACGCTGCCTGGCTTGATAATATAGAAAATAACGCACTTGAAATAACGGAAATGCCAACCATCGAATTCACAAATACCGATATAACCACGTGTTTAAGTAAAATGGCAAATTGGAATACCCCGGGCCCTGACCGCATTCATGCCTTTTGGATTAAAAGATTCACTTCGCTCCATGCTCGAATAGCCCAATGTTTCAATGATGTTCTTACAGATCCAACTAATTTCCCTAATTTTTTGTCTACTGGTACAGCCTACTTCATACCCAAGAAAGGTAACCTTATGGATCCACGAAATCTCTGTAGATCTCAAGAACAACAAATGAGAGAATATTTCCAAACTAATGATAACCAAAAAATTAAACTTATCGTAACTTCAGACCTAAAATTCACTCCTTTAAATTTAAGTACCGTGCAAAGTGAAGAAAGACGCCAAGTGGAAACTGGAGTCGAAGCCAATTTAGTTTGGAGGGAAAAAATTTTACATGGAAGGTATCCGAACGCTCTAAATAAGCAAGAGATTGACAAACCATCATCTTTACGTTGGCTACATGACGGGTATCTGCATCCTGAGACTGAAGGATTCATCATGGCTATTCAGGACCAAGTAATTAGGACAAGAAACTATGAAAAACACGTAATGAAATTAGCTGCCACTGTGGACGTTTGTAGAATTTGTAATAAACCAGGCGAATCAATTGATCATATCACTGCTGGATGTTCAGAGTTAGCTGACACTGCATACCTCGGCAGACACAATGAAATTGCCAAAATTATTCATCGCCAGCTAGCTTTAAATCATAAATTAATAAATAACCCTCCACCTTTCTACAAATACTTGCCTGCACCGGTATTAGAATCAAAAAATATTATATTGTATTGGGATAGACCTATGTTAACGGATAGAACAGTTGATTACAATAGACCTGACATCATCATAATTAACAAATCCAATAAAACAGGAATTATATTGGATATTGGATGCCCACTTACAAATAATTTGCGAAAAACTGAAATTACAAAAATTACTAAGTATGAAAATCTTTCCATAGAACTGAAACATGTATGGCAACTCAATAGTGTTCACGTTCTTCCTATAATTATATCTGTAACAGGAGTAATAACGAGCAATTTTTTAAGGAATCTGGAATACTGCAAACTTGCCGCATTGTGCGTAAGTTTTTAAATGCTTAATGGATCAGGATGAAGTTCTTCTCCAGAAAAGCCATGGCAGACCGAAAAGATATAAATTGTATTAAACTATTGTATCTGTATCGAGAAAATAAATAAAATAATAATAATAATAATAATAATAATAATAATAATAATTATTATTATTATTATTATTATAATAATAATAATAATAATAATATTAATAATAATAATAATAATAATAATAATAATAATAATAACTGTTCTGCAAGGTAAAAGCATTCAAAACACAAATAAGATCAGTGTTTCGAAACAAAAGAGTACCCGCTGAAGTGATAAACAGAATAAAAAGAACGGTGAAAGAAGAATTAGGACACAGAAGGTTAACAATAATATTATCTATGAATCAAGAAATGGAAGAACAACAAAATCATGAGCAAATTCGAGAGCCTACTCTAGTAGAAATATATTTTGAAGAACATCTCTTCAAATACAGAGGAATGGAACCCTCGAACCGACCATCTTTGCCGAAATTAAAACATAGAAAAGAAACAAATAAGATTATTCAAGAGATCAACGACATAATTATAGAAAGAATACATGATAAAATGCCACTGGACGAAATAATAGAGTTGATATACGCCGGAGCATGTGCAACTCTACTTATGCACGACCAAAAAATAAGACCTGTCTCAAACAGAGAGCAAAATAAAAGTAAAAATGAAATGCCTGGGTGGGAGATAAGGCTAACGTTACAAAGAGATGGCCTCAGAAATCAAATAGGAGTACTCACGCAACTACTCAGAGGTAATAATAGCAATAGAGTAAAGAGAAAAGCCACACAAATAATAGCACAACATAAGAATGAACATGATAGAACCAACCAGGAAATATTAGACAGGTTAAAACAAAAGTTAACAGTGGTTGCAAGAAAACTGAAGAAATACAAAATCAGCTACAAAAGAAAAATAGAAAATAATATGTTTCAGAATTCTGAGAGAAAATTCTATAGAACTCTAAGAAATCAAACCGAAAAGGTATCAGAAAATACAGCAGAAGTAAAGCCAAAGAAGGAAGAAGTTCTAATATATTGGTCAAATATATGGGAAAAACCTGCACAGCATAAACGATCAAAATGGATAGCCGAAGAAAAAGCGAGAAGAGGAGAACTGCAAACAATGACAGATTGCTTCATTACAGAGCAAGATCTGCAAAAAGCAATGAAGAACATACAAAATTGGAAAGCCCCGGGACCAGATAAGATACATAACTTCTGGCTGAAAAAATTCAAAGCTATGCACAAACAACTTGTACACTGCTTAAACAATATACTACAAAACCCGAAGGAAACACCAAGCTTCTTTTCAAAAGGAACAACTTACCTGATACCAAAGACAGCAACCCCGTCCGAAAAACCTGAAAAATACAGACCTATTACATGCTTGCCTACATTATACAAACTCTTTACATCAATTTTATCCCAAAAAATATACACACACTTAGAAAGAAATAACCTTCTTGACGAAGAACAAAAAGGTTGTAGGAAGGTATCACAAGGATGTAAAGAACAATTAGTTATAGACACAATTATCACAGGTCAAGCAAGAAAGACTAAAACACCGCTCCATGTTACATACATAGACTACATGAAAGCGTTTGATAGCGTACCGCATTCATGGCTTAAAGAAGTCCTACAGATTTATCAAATAAACCCCACTATTCAAAAGTTCTTAAATTATATTATGACAATGTGGAAAACGGAATTAAGAATACAAAATACTTTCATAGGAGAAATAAATATAAAGAGGGCATTTTCCAAGGAGATGCATTAAGCCCTCTCTGGTTTTGTATGGCGATACTGCCATTAACCACGCTGTTAAGGAAAGCTGGGAAAGGGTATTTGGTGAAGAACACAAACGTAGAAATAAATC
>CAUJCB010000123.1:2500-40153 GCA_963082715.1 Harpalus rubripes | reverse complement strand
TTTGAAAACGCATTTTCAAGTGATTTGGAGACATGTTTTGAGAAACAGTTTTTACATCATATTTGAGCGTTTCACGGTCTGAAACGACGATTTTGCATGTATTCTTTGGAAACATATTCTACCTGTAGTTTCGATGGTACTAGGTTATTTATGCTACAATAACACAAAATACACTGATTTCTAGTGAATACAAGGTTTTGGAGGCAGTTCGTGGTGCATTCGCCAGCGCAGCTAGAGTGCCGATTTGAACTATAGAAGTTACTGCAAAACACCTTAGAAACACGTAAATCGCTTAGAAAACGCATTTTCAAGTGATTTGGAGACATGTTTTGAGAAACAGTTTTTACATCATATTTGAGCGTTTTCACGGTCTGAAACTACGATTTTGCATGTATCTTTCGAAACATATTCTACCTGTTGTTTCGATGGAACTAGGTTATTTATGCTACAATATTACAAAATACACTGATTTTTAGTGAATACAAGGTTTTGGAGGCACTCCGTGGTGCACTCGCCACCGCAGCTAGAGTGCCCGATTTGAACTTAGAAGTAACTGCAAAACACCTTAAAAACACGTAATTTGCTTAGAAAACGCATTTCCAAGTGATTTGGAGAAATGTTTTGAGAAACAGTTTTCACATCATATTTGAGCGTTTCCACGGTCTGAAACGACGATTTTGCATGTATCTTTCGAAACATATTCTACCTGTAGTTTCGATGGAACAAGGTTATTTATGCTACAATAAGACCAAATACACTGATTTTTAGTGAATACAATGTTTTGGAGGCACTCCGTGGTGCACTCGCCAGCGCAGCTAGAGTGCCGATTTGAACTATAGAAGTTACTGCAAAACTCCTTAAAAACACGTAATTCGCTTAGAAAAACGCATTTTCAAGTTATTGGAGACTTGTTTTGAGAAACAGTTTTTACATCATATTTGAGCGTTTCACGGTCTGAAACGACGATTTTGCATGTATCTTTCGAAACATTTTCTACCTGTAGCTTCGATGGAACTAGGTTATTTAGGGTACAATAAGACAAAATACACTGTTTTTTAGTGAATACAACCTTTTGGAGGCACTCCGCGGTGCACTCGCCAGCGCAGCTAGAGTGCAGATTTGAACTATAGAAGTTACTGCAAAACACTTAAAAACACGTAATTCGCTTAGAAAACGCATTTTCAAGTGATTTGGAGACATGTTTTGAGAAACAGTTTTTACATCATATTTGAGCGTTTCACGGTCTGAAACGACGATTTTGCATGTATCTTTCGAAATATTTTCTACCTGTAGCTTCGATGGAACTAGGTTATTTAGGGTACAATAAGACAAAATACACTGTTTTTTTAGTGAATACAACCTTTTGGAGGCACTCCGTAGCGCACTCGCCAGCGCAGCTAGAGTGCTGATTTGAACTATAGAAGTTACTGCAAAACACCTTAAAAACAAGTAATTCGCTTAGAAAACGCATTTTCAAGTGATTTGGTGACATGTTTTAAAAACAGTTTTTACATCGTATTTGAGCGTTTCACGGTCTGAAACGACGATTTTGCATGTATCTTTGGAAACATATTCTACCTGTAGTTTCGATGGAACTAGGTTATTTAGGGTACAATAAGACAAAATACACTGTTTTTTAGTGAATACAACCTTTTAGAGGCACTCCGTGGTGCACTCGCCAGCGCAGCTAGAGTGCCGATTTGAACTATAGAAGTTACTGCAAAACACCTTAAATCACTTAATTCGCTTAGAAAACGCATTTTCAAGTGATTTTGGGACATGTTTTGAGAAACAGTTTTTTACATCATATTTGAGCGTTACACGGTCTGAAACGACGATTTTGCATGTATCTTTCGAAACATTTTCTACCTGTAGCTTCGATGGAACTAGGTTATTTAGGGTACAATAAGACAAAATACACTGTTTTTTAGTGAATACAACCTTTTGGAGGCACTCCGTAGTGCACTCGCCAGCGCAGCTAGAGTGCTGATTTGAACTATAGAAGTTACTGCAAAACACCTTAAAAACAAGTAATTCGCTTAGAAAACGTATTTTCAAGTGATTTGGAGACATGTTTTGAGAAACAGTTTTTACATCATATTTGAGCGTTTCACGGTCTGAAACGACGATTTTGCATGTATCTTTGGAAACATATTCTACCTGTAGTTTCGATGGAACTAGGTTATTTAGGGTACAATAAGAAAAAATACACTGTTTTTTAGTGAATACAAACCCTTTGGAGGCACTCCGTGGTGCACTCGCCAGCGCAGCTAGAGTGCCGATTTGAACTATAGAAGTTACTGCAAAACACTTAAAAACACGTAATTCGCTTAGAAAACGCATTTTCAAGTGATTTGGAGACATGTTTTGAGAAACAGTTTTTACATCATATTTGAACGTTTCACGATCTGAAACGACGATTTTGCATGTATCTTTGGAAACATATTCTACCTGTAGTTTCGATGGAACTAGGTTATTTATGCTACAATAACACAAAATACACTGATTTTAGTGAATACAAGATTTTCGAGGCACTCCGTGGTGCACTCGCCAGCGCAGCTAGAGTGCCGATTTGAACTATAGAAGTTACTGCTAAACACCTTAAAAACATGTAATTTCGCTTAGAAAACGCATTTTCAAGTGATTTGGAGACATGTTATGAGAAACAGTTTTTACAACATTTTTGAGCGATTCACGGTCTGAAACGACGATTTTCCATGTATCTTTCGAAACATATACTACCTGTAGTTTTGATGGAACTAGATTATTTATGCTACAATAAGACAAAATACACTGACTTTTAGTGAATACAAGGTTTTCGAGGCACTCCGTGGTGCAATCGCCAGCGCAGCTAGAGTGCCGATTTGAACTATAGAAGTTACTGCAAACACCTTAAAAACACGTAATTCGCTTAGAAAAGACATTTTTAAGTGATTTGGAGACATGTTTTGAGAAACAGTGTTTACATCATATTTGAGCGTTTCACGGTCTGAAACGACGATTTTGCATGTATCTTTGGTAACATATTCTACCTGTAGTTTCGATGGAACTAGGTTATTTATGCTACAATAACACAAAATACACTGATTTTTAGTGAATACAAGGTTTGGAGGCAGTCCGTGGTGCACTCGCCAGCGCAGCTAGAGTGCCGATTTGAACTTAGAAGTAACTGCAAAACACCTTAAAAACACGTAATTTGCTTAGAAAACGCATTTTCAAGTGATTTGGAGACATGTTTTGAGAAACAGTTTTCACATCATATTTGAGCGTTTCACGGTCTGAAACGACGATTTTGCATGTATCTTTGGAAACATATTCTACCTGTAGTTTCGATGGAACCAGTTTATTTATGCTACAATAAGACAAAATACACTGTTTTTTAGTGAATACAACCTTTTCGAGGCACTCCGTGGTGCACTCGCCAGCGCAGCTAGAGTGCCGATTTGAACTATAGAAGTTACTGAAAAACACCTTAAAAACTCGTAATTCGCTTAAAAAACGCATTTTCAAGTGATTTGGAGACATGTTTTGAGAAACAGTTTTTACATCATATTTGAGCGTTTCACGGTCTGAAACGACGATTTTGCATGTATCTTTGGAAACATATTCTACCTGTAGTTTGGATGGAAATAGGTTATTTATGCTACAATAACACAAAATACACTGATTTTTAGTGAATACAAGGTTTTGGAGGCAGTCCGTGGTGCACTCGCCAGCGCAGCTAGAGTGCCGATTTGAACTATAGAAGTTACTGCGAAACAACTTAAAAACACGTAATTCGCTTAGAAAAGACATTTTTAAGTGATTTGGAGACATGTTTTGAGAAACAGTTTTTACATCATATTTGAGCGTTGCACGGTCTGAAACGACGATTTTGCATGTATCTTTGGAAACATATTCTACCTGTAGTTTGGATGGAAATAGGTTATTTATGCTACAATAACACAAAATACACTGATTTTTAGTGAATACAAGGTTTTGGAGGCAGTTCGTGGTGCATTCGCCAGCGCAGCTAGAGTGCCGATTTGAACTATAGAAGTTACTGCAAAACACCTTAAAAACACGTAAATCGCTTAGAAAACGCATTTTCAAGTGATTTGGAGACATGTTTTGAGAAACAGTTTTTACATCATATTTGAGCGTTTCACGGTCTGAAACTACGATTTTGCATGTATCTTTCGAAACATATTCTACCTGTTGTTTCGATGGAACTAGGTTATTTATGCTACAATATTACAAAATACACTGATTTTTAGTGAATACAAGGTTTTGGAGGCACTCCGTGGTGCACTCGCCACCGCAGCTAGAGTGCCGATTTGAACTTAGAAGTAACTGCAAAACACCTTAAAAACACGTAATTTGCTTAGAAAACGCATTTCCAAGTGATTTGGAGAAATGTTTTGAGAAACAGTTTTCACATCATATTTGAGCGTTTCACGGTCTGAAACGACGATTTTGCATGTATCTTTCGAAACATATTCTACCTGTAGTTTCGATGGAACAAGGTTATTTATGCTACAATAAGACCAAATACACTGATTTTTAGTGAATACAATGTTTTGGAGGCACTCCGTGGTGCACTCGCCAGCGCAGCTAGAGTGCCGATTTGAACTATAGAAGTTACTGCAAAACTCCTTAAAAACACGTAATTCGCTTAGAAAACGCATTTTCAAGTTATTTGGAGACTTGTTTTGAGAAACAGTTTTTACATCATATTTGAGCGTTTCACGGTCTGAAACGACGATTTTGCATGTATCTTTCGAAACATTTTCTACCTGTAGCTTCGATGGAACTAGGTTATTTAGGGTACAATAAGACAAAATACACTGTTTTTTAGTGAATACAACCTTTTGGAGGCACTCCGTGGTGCACTCGCCAGCGCAGCTAGAGTGCAGATTTGAACTATAGAAGTTACTGCAAAACACCTTAAAAACACGTAATTCGCTTAGAAAACGCATTTTCAAGTGATTTGGAGACATGTTTTGAGAAACAGTTTTTACATCATATTTGAGCGTTTCACGGTCTGAAACGACGATTTTGCATGTATCTTTCGAAACATTTTCTACCTGTAGCTTCGATGGAACTAGGTTATTTAGGGTACAATAAGACAAAATACACTGTTTTTTAGTGAATACAACCTTTTGGAGGCACTCCGTAGCGCACTCGCCAGCGCAGCTAGAGTGCTGATTTGAACTATAGAAGTTACTGCAAAACACCTTAAAAACAAGTAATTCGCTTAGAAAACGCATTTTCAAGTGATTTGGTGACATGTTTTAAAAACAGTTTTTACATCGTATTTGAGCGTTTCACGGTCTGAAACGACGATTTTGCATGTATCTTTGGAAACATATTCTACCTGTAGTTTCGATGGAACTAGGTTATTTAGGGTACAATAAGACAAAATACACTGTTTTTTAGTGAATACAACCTTTTAGAGGCACTCCGTGGTGCACTCGCCAGCGCAGCTAGAGTGCCGATTTGAACTATAGAAGTTACTGCAAAACACCTTAAATCACTTAATTCGCTTAGAAAACGCATTTTCAAGTGATTTTGGGACATGTTTTGAGAAACAGTTTTTACATCATATTTGAGCGTTTCACGGTCTGAAACGACGATTTTGCATGTATCTTTCGAAACATTTTCTACCTGTAGTTTCGATGGAACTAGGTTATTTAGGGTACAATAAGAAAAAATACACTGTTTTTTAGTGAATACAACCCTTTGGAGGCACTCCGTGGTGCACTCGCCAGCGCAGCTAGAGTGCCGATTTGAACTATAGAAGTTACTGCAAAACACCTTAAAAACACGTAATTCGCTTAGAAAACGCATTTTCAAGTGATTTGGAGACATGTTTTGAGAAACAGTTTTTACATCATATTTGAACGTTTCACGATCTGAAACGACGATTTTGCATGTATCTTTGGAAACATATTCTACCTGTAGTTTCGATGGAACTAGGTTATTTATGCTACAATAACACAAAATACACTGATTTTTAGTGAATACAAGATTTTCGAGGCACTCCGTGGTGCACTCGCCAGCGCAGCTAGAGTGCCGATTTGAACTATAGAAGTTACTGCTAAACACCTTAAAAACATGTAATTCGCTTAGAAAACGCATTTTCAAGTGATTTGGAGACATGTTATGAGAAACAGTTTTTACAACATTTTTGAGCGATTCACGGTCTGAAACGACGATTTTCCATGTATCTTTCGAAACATATACTACCTGTAGTTTTGATGGAACTAGATTATTTATGCTACAATAAGACAAAATACACTGACTTTTAGTGAATACAAGGTTTTCGAGGCACTCCGTGGTGCAATCGCCAGCGCAGCTAGAGTGCCGATTTGAACTATAGAAGTTAGTGCAAACACCTTAAAATACGTAATTCGCTTAGAAAAGACATTTTTAAGTGATTTGGAGACATGTTTTGAGAAACAGTGTTTACATCATATTTGAGCGTTTCACGGTCTGAAACGACGATTTTGCATGTATCTTTGGTAACATATTCTACCTGTAGTTTCGATGGAACTAGGTTATTTATGCTACAATAACACAAAATACACTGATTTTTAGTGAATACAAGGTTTTGGAGGCAGTCCGTGGTGCACTCGCCAGCGCAGCTAGAGTGCCGATTTGAACTATAGAAGTTACAGCGAAACAACTTAAAAACACATAATTCGCTTAGAAAAGACATTTTTAAGTGATTTGGAGACATGTTTTGAGAAACAGTTTTTACATCATATTTGAGCGTTGCACGGTCTGAAACGACGATTTTGCATGTATCTTTGGAAACATATTCTACCTGTAGTTTCGATGGAACTAGGTTATTTATGCTACAACAACACAAAATACACTGATTTTTAGTGATTACAAGGTTTTGGAGGCATTCCGTGGTGCACTCGCCAGCGCAACTAGAGTGCCGATTTGGACTATAAAAGTTACTGAAAAACACCTTAAAAACACGTAATTCGCTTAGAAAACGCATTTTCAAGTGATTTGGAGACATGGTTTGAGAAACAGTTTTTACATCATATTTGAGCGTTTCACGGTCTGAAACGACGAATTTGCATGTATTTTTGGAAACATATTCTACCTGTAGATTCGATGGAACAAGGTTATTTATGCTACAATAACACAAAATACACTGATTTTTAGTGAATACAAGGTTTTGGAGGCACTCCGTGCTGCGCTCGCCTTTGCAGCTAGAGTGCCGATTTGAACTATAGAAGTAACTGCAAAACACCTTAAAAACATGTAATTCGCTTAGAAAACGCATTTTCAAGTGATTTGGGGACATGTTTTGAGAAACAGTTTTTACATCATATTTGAGCGTTTCACGGTCTGAAACGACGATTTTGCATGTATCTTTGGAAATATATTCTACCTGTAGTTTCGATGGAACTAGGTTATTTAGGGTACAATAAGACAAAATACACTGTTTTTTAGTGAATACAACCTTTTGGAGGCACTCCGTGGTGCACTCGCCAGCGCAGCTAGAGTGCCAATTTGAACTATAGAAGTTACTGCAAAACACCTTAAAAACACGTAATTCACTTAGAAAACGCATTTTTAAGTGATTTGGAGACATGTTTTGAGGAACAGTTTTTACATCATATTTAAGCGTTTCACGGACTGAAACGACGATTTTGCATGTATCTTTCGAAACATATTCTACCTGTACTTTTGATGGAACTAGGTTAATTATGCTACAATAAGACAAAATACACTGATATTTAGTGAATACAAGGTTTTGGAGGCACTCCGTGGTGCACTTGCCAGCGCAGCTAGAGTGCCGATTTGAACTATAGAAGTTACTGCAAAACACCTTAAAAACACGTAATTCGCTTAGAAGACGCATTTTCAAGTTATTTGGAGACATGTTTTGAGAAACAGTTTTTACATCATATTTGAGCGTTTCACGGTCTGAAACAACGATTTTGCATGTATCTTTGGAAACATATTTTACCTGTAGTTTCGATGAAACTAGGTTATTTAGGTTACAATAAGACAAACGGCCTGATTCTCGTGACACTTGTTTACAAAACAATATTGTATACGAAACAATTATTGTTTTGAATACAATAAATTATAATATTGAAATTCACGTGAACATTGATTTTGAAACAATATTGTATACAAAACAATAATTGAATTGTCAAAAATTTATTGTAAACTATACAATTATTTGTATTCAGATGACCAAAATTACATTGTATAGAAAACAATAATTGTTTTCTAATATTGAAATCTGAACAAGGAACTCAGCTACTTGTTACGAAAACAATAAATTTTAAAATATTATTTAAATTGTGAATAATGATTAATACAAATTTAATTATGCAAATTAATGATATTATTAATGCCAAAAAGAGCAATTATGACATTTTGGTATAAAATATAGTCTAAAAAAATATATTCATATGCAATCTACACTAATGAATTATTTTATATTTGCTCATAATTAAAAAATATAAAGAGTAAAAATGATTATTTTTGCGAAAAATAACTTCTAGAAATATAAAGTTTCATCTCCGCTCGCTGAATTAGCCAAATCCAGATCTGTTCTCTTAACAATAAAACTATCTTATTGAACTGTTTATTCTTTATTCACTTATAAATATTACATTTATTCATCAAAGAAGTTATTTAAAAGTTGTTAGTGTTAAACAGTTATTTTTATAAACTAGGTATTAGTTAGCGGATGCTTGCATCTAGTAAAAATCTAATCAATGATTACATTATTAATTTCAACAAATTTCTGCTTTATGATGCTCAACAGGTAAAAATACAAACGTAAATGAACTTTTTCAGCGGATTCCGAAAATAAGAATAGGTATATTTGTCGCTAATACTACTAGTTTTTAAGATTCATGAATATGTATGTATCTCAAGAATTTAATAATATAATGGGCAGTTAGGACTAGTTATTCTGGTTTATACAGCCATTGTTAATTTCATCAAAGTGTAATAATTAACTATTTCATCAATCATTTACTCGTATATGCCGTTTTCCAGTTCTTTTTGTGTTTGAACGATCCGTTTCCACAAAAATCTACTATTTCTTGTCATACCTACAACATATTCTGAAGTTAAATTTGTTGTTATTGTACCGGGTTTTAAATATTCTTATACTATTATTATCTGCTATTGCGTCTTTCATACTATTTTCTTTGTTTAATGTATGCGAAGATATACAACCACCATTAATAACAAATATAATATATAATATTTCTTTTGGATTTAAGAAATGTCACTTATGTCAAAAATTAAATAAATGTCAAATAAGGAAACTGACTAACTTCATACTTGTATACATTACAATACAATAAATTGCATAGACACCGTTTACAAGATAGTCACGTGAATACGAATATTATACAATATCTTAAACTACATTGTTTTCAAGATTGTATACGAAACAATATTGTTTTGTAAACAAGTGTCACGAGAATCAAGCTGAAAATACACTGTTTTTTAGTGAATACAACCTTTCGAAGGCACTCCGTGGTGCACTCGCCAGCGCAGCTAGAGTACCGATTTGAACTATAGAAGTGACTGCAAAACACCTTAAAAACATGTAATTCGCTTAGAAAACGCATTTTCAAGTGATTTGGAGACATGTTTTGAGAAACAGTTTTCACATCATATTTGAGCGTTTCACGAATTTGCATGTATCTTTGGAAACATATTTTACCTGTAGTTTCGATGGAACTAGGTTATTTAGGTTACAATAAGACAAAATACACTGTTTTTTAGTGAATACAACCTTTCGAAGGCACTCCGTGGTGCACTCGCCAGCGCAGATAGAGTGCCGATTTGAACTATAGAAGTTACTGCAAAACACCTCAAAAACACGTAATTCGCTTAGAAAACGCATTTTCAAGTGATTTGGAGACATGTTTTGAGAAATGTTTTTACATATTTGAGCGTTTCACGGTCTGAAACGACGATTTTGCATGTATCTTTCGAAACATATTCTACCTGTAGTTTCGATGGAACTAGGTTATTTATGCTACAATAAGACAAAATACACTGATTTTTAGTGAATACAAGGTTATGGAGGCACTCCGTGGTGCACTCGCCAGCGTAGCTAGAGTGCCGATTTGAACTATAGAGGTTACTGCAAAACACCTTAAAAACACGTAATTCGCTTAGAAAAGACATTTTTAAGTGATTTGGAGACATGTTTTGAGAAACAGTTTTTACATCATATTTTAGCGTTTCACGGTCTGAGACGACGATTTTGCATGTATCTTTGGAAACATATTCTACCTGTAGATTCGATGGAACTAGGTTATTTAGGTTACAATAAGACAAAATATACTGTTTTTTAGTGAATACAACCTTTCGGAGGCACTCCGAGGTGCACTCGCCAGCGCAGCTTGAGTACCGATTTGAACTATAGAAGTGACTGCAAAATACCTTAAAAACTCGTAATTCGCTTAAAAAACGCATTTTCAAGTGATTTGGAGACATGTTTTGAGAAACAGTTTTTACATCATATTTGAGCGTTTCACGGTCTGAAACGACGATTTTGCATGTATCTTTGGAAACATATTCTACCTGTAGTTTGGATGGAAATAGGTTATTTATGCTACAATAACACAAAATACACTGATTTTTAGTGAATACAAGGTTTTGGAGGCAGTCCGTGGTGCACTCGCCAGCGCAGCTAGAGTGCCGATTTGAACTATAGAAGTTACTGCGAAACAACTTAAAAACACGTAATTCGCTTAGAAAACGCATTTTCAAGTGATTTGGAGACATGGTTTGAGAAACAGTTTTTACATCATATTTGAGCGTTTCACGGTCTGAAACGACGATTTTGCATGTATCTTTGGAAACATATTCTACCTGTAGATTCGATGGAACTAGGTTATTTATGCTACAATAACACAAAATACACTGATTTTTAGTGAATACAAGGTTTTGGAGGCACTCCGTGCTGCGCTCGCCATTGCAGCTAGAGTGCCGATTTGAACTATAGAAGTAACTGCAAAACACCTTAAAAACACGCAATTCGCTTAGAAAACGCATTTTCAAGTGATTTGGAGACATGTTTTGAGAAACAGTTTTTACATCATATTTGAGCGTTTCACGGTCTGAAACGACGATTTTGCATGTATCTTTGGAAATATATTCTACCTGTAGTTTCGATGGAACTAGGTTATTTAGGGTACAATAAGACAAAATACACTGTTTTTTAGTGAATACAACCTTTTGGAGGCACTCCGTGGTGCACTCGCCAGCGCAGCTAGAGTGCCAATTTGAACTATAGAAGTTACTGCAAAACACCTTAAAAACACGTAATTCACTTAGAAAACGCATTTTTAAGTGATTTGGAGACGTGTTTTGAGAAACAGTTTTTACATCATATTTAAGCGTTTCAGGGTCTGAAACGACGATTTTGCATGTATCTTTCGAAACATATTCTACCTGTAGTTTTGATGGAACTAAGTTATTTATGCTACAATAAGACAAAATACACTGATATTTAGTGAATACAAGGTTTTGGAGGCACTCCGTGGTACACTCGCCAGCGCAGCTAGAGTGCCGATTTGAACTATAGAAGTTACTGCAAAACACCTTAAAAACACGTAATTCGCTTAGAAGACGCATTTTCAAGTTATTTGGAGACATGTTTTGAGAAACAGTTTTTACATCATATTTGAGCGTTTCACGGTCTGAAACAACGATTTTGCATGTATCTTTGGAAACATATTTTACCTGTAGTTTCGATGAAACTAGGTTATTTAGGTTACAATAAGACAAAATACACTGTTTTTTAGTGAATACAACCTTTCGAAGGCACTCCGTGGTGCACTCGCCAGCGCAGCTAGAGTACCGATTTGAACTATAGAAGTGACTGCAAAACACCTTAAAAACATGTAATTCGCTTAGAAAACGCATTTTCAAGTGATTTGGAGACATGTTTTGAGAAACAGTTTTCACATCATATTTGAGCGTTTCACGAATTTGCATGTATCTTTGGAAACATATTTTACCTGTAGTTTCGATGGAACTAGGTTATTTAGGTTACAATAAGACAAAATACACTGTTTTTTAGTGAATACAACCTTTCGAAGGCACTCCGTGGTGCACTCGCCAGCGCAGATAGAGTGCCGATTTGAACTATAGAAGTTACTGCAAAACACCTTAAAAACACGTAATTCGCTTAGAAAACGCATTTTCAAGTGATTTGGAGACATGTTTTGAGAAATGTTTTTACATATTTGAGCGTTTCACGGTCTGAAACGACGATTTTGCATGTATCTTTCGAAACATATTCTACCTGTAGTTTCGATGGAACTAGGTTATTTATGCTACAATAAGACAAAATACACTGATTTTTAGTGAATACAAGGTTATGGAGGCACTCCGTGGTGCACTCGCCAGCGTAGCTAGAGTGCCGATTTGAACTATAGAGGTTACTGCAAAACACCTTAAAAACACGTAATTCGCTTAGAAAAGACATTTTTAAGTGATTTGGAGACATGTTTTGAGAAACAGTTTTTACATCATATTTTAGCGTTTCACGGTCTGAGACGACGATTTTGCATGTATCTTTGGAAACATATTCTACCTGTAGATTCGATGGAACTAGGTTATTTAGGTTACAATAAGACAAAATATACTGTTTTTTAGTGAATACAACCTTTCGGAGGCACTCCGTGGTGCACTCGCCAGCGCAGCTTGAGTACCGATTTGAACTATAGAAGTGACTGCAAAATACCTTAAAAACTCGTAATTCGCTTAAAAAACGCATTTTCAAGTGATTTGGAGACATGTTTTGAGAAACAGTTTTTACATCATATTTGAGCGTTTCACGGTCTGAAACGACGATTTTGCATGTATCTTTGGAAACATATTCTACCTGTAGTTTGGATGGAAATAGGTTATTTATGCTACAATAACACAAAATACACTGATTTTTAGTGAATACAAGGTTTTGGAGGCAGTCCGTGGTGCACTCGCCAGCGCAGCTAGAGTGCCGATTTGAACTATAGAAGTTACTGCGAAACAACTTAAAAACACGTAATTCGCTTAGAAAACGCATTTTCAAGTGATTTGGAGACATGGTTTGAGAAACAGTTTTTACATCATATTTGAGCGTTTCACGGTCTGAAACGACGATTTTGCATGTATTTTTGGAAACATATTCTACCTGTAGATTCGATGGAACTAGGTTATTTATGCTACAATAACACAAAATACACTGATTTTTAGTGAATACAAGGTTTTGGAGGCACTCCGTGCTGCGCTCGCCATTGCAGCTAGAGTGCCGATTTGAACTATAGAAGTAACTGCAAAACACCTTAAAAACACGCAATTCGCTTAGAAAACGCATTTTCAAGTGATTTGGAGACATGTTTTGAGAAACAGTTTTTACATCATATTTGAGCGTTTCACGGTCTGAAACGACGATTTTGCATGTATCTTTGGAAATATATTCTACCTGTAGTTTCGATGGAACTAGGTTATTTAGGGTACAATAAGACAAAATACACAGTTTTTTAGTGAATACAACCTTTTGGAGGCACTCCGTGGTGCACTCGCCAGCGCAGCTAGAGTGCCAATTTGAACTATAGAAGTTACTGCAAAACACCTTAAAAACACGTAATTCACTTAGAAAACGCATTTTTAAGTGATTTGGAGACGTGTTTTGAGAAACAGTTTTTACATCATATTTAAGCGTTTCACGGTCTGAAACGACGATTTTGCATGTATCTTTCGAAACATATTCTACCTGTAGTTTTGATGGAACTAAGTTATTTATGCTACAATAAGACAAAATACACTGATATTTAGTGAATACAAGGTTTTGGAGGCACTCCGTGGTACACTCGCCAGCGCAGCTAGAGTGCCGATTTGAACTATAGAAGTTACTGCAAAACACCTTAAAAACACGTAATTCGCTTAGAAGACGCATTTTCAAGTTATTTGGAGACATGTTTTGAGAAACAGTTTTTACATCATATTTGAGCGTTTCACGGTCTGAAACAACGATTTTGCATGTATCTTTGGAAACATATTTTACCTGTAGTTTCGATGGAACTAGGTTATTTAGGTTACAATAAGACAAAATACACTGTTTTTTAGTGAATACAACCTTTCGAAGGCACTCCGTGGTGCACCCGCCAGCGCAGCTAGAGTACCGATTTGAACTATAGAAGTGACTGCAAAACACCTTAAAAACATTTAATTCGCTTAGAAAACGCATTTTCAAGTGATTTGGAGACATGTTTTGAGAAACAGTTTTTACATCATATTTGAGCGTTTCACGGTCTGAAACGACGATTTTGCATGTATCTTTGGAAACATATTCTACCTGTAGTTTCGATGGAACTAGGTTATCCTAATACTAAAAGGTCAAGCCCTCCAAAATTCATCACGACGATCGGGAAATTTTTAGACAAAGCTACAACTGAAACGGTTTCAGCGATTTGGATGGAATTTGCTTTAAATAGTAGAGAATAAATCAACTTAGTGCCTTTCATATGTCTCTTATTTTTACTGTGCATAGTTTTTGTGGAAAAAATTATTAACTGGTCAAAATTCTTACATTAAAACAATAGATCAAAGTTCTCTGTACTGATGTCAAATGTACAAAATCAGAGAATACAGGCTAATTATTTGAATTGAGTATGCGTGAAAATTTTTAAGAAGACAGTCTGAAAAAGTTTTATGTCATTTTGAAACCATTTTAAATACATTTATTGTATTTGATTATTTTAAATAAAAATTATTTATTTTTGTACCTCTCTGCTTATTATTATTATTTATTATTTATTATTATTATTATTATTATTATTATCAGATATAATATTTTGTTCTTTTATTATTATTATTATTACTATTATTATTATCATTATTATTATTATTATTATTATTATTATTATTATTATTATTTTAATAAATATTTACCTATATCTGACTTCATTCATTTCATATTAATTACGTATTTTATAACAAAATTACATATTTTTTTTACAATAAAATTAATTTATTATTATTTTTTATCTCTATTTATCATATTACATAGTTTTAATAGTACATTAAAACACAAGTATCATAAGGCAATCTGTTAACGTACGAGTCCAAGTTTGGAAAACGAGCCGCCAGGCGAGTTTTACAAAGGACGAGTGCGTCAACAGGCCTTATGATACATGTTTTTTATACTATTTTTTCTATTGAGGTAATTTTACAATTAGATTTTTAAAAAAAGGAGTTGTCAAAAATATGAGTTGGTGTTTTTTTATCAGTTATGTTCGTAGCGTTTCCCGCTAAAAATTGAAATTTCACATTTTGACAGTTTGTGTAACTTGTGATTTTGTCTGATTGTTTACATTAAAACATTGTATCAAGCATTATGCAATTATGAAAGAGGAAAACCAATACATACAATGAACTCCAAGGTTATTAATGAACCATCCTGATTTGACATATCGGTGTTTCGTGTTGGTTATTATCATAAATAAAACTTGAATATGGGATTGAAGGACGTTACGTGGACCATCAAGCCTTTTTATTGAGAAAACATATAAATAAAACTCTTTAAATAATGAAATACTTTAATGAACAATTTATTGCTTTAGACTTTTACTTTCCACCATTTTTACAACACTCACTGCTCTGTTGCACAGATAACGGCAACAGTTTTTCTTACAATTTTTAATACAAAACATATATGGCATATATTCGATAGTTCGCCACAACGTGGAACTGGAAATCATGGATTAAAACGTCAACTTTTCGTATTTGTTTGCTAGTAGCCGCCACAAATTGAGCAGACAGTGTCAACATTTTCAAGTAATGTGCACCATACATTTCATAACCTGCCTGGAATAACTATACATTCAATTCAAAATTGCATTACCATAAATTTAAATTGTAATAAATAAAACTTACCGTTTTAATTATTTTGACAAAGTAAACCTGAGCGCATTGTTTCTTTTTTCATAATTTTTTAGTTGAAATTTTAACTTCACATATTCTTATTCTTTCTTAACTATCACAGCTATAGCTATAAATTTCTTTTCTTTCTAGTCCTATCTCCTAGTGAAAGGATAAAAATCAACAATTAGAAGTAATATTTCAACACAAACAATTTACCATTTTTAGGTTATCTATCTGTCAGTTATGAAAGCATGACTACCACCTATAGAACATGAAAGGCGCCAAAAACAGTACGTTCATAGATTTTCTAAACGTCGTGTTTTCAGTGATAAACAGTGCTTTTATAGAAACATAAGAACACCAAAATAGAAAAACAATATTATACAATTTTGTATGAATAAAATTTAAACTGTTCCACACATTTTGGAATATATCGCCAATATGACTTATTATACATCAAAACGGACTGCTTTTTACCTATCTATGACTTGAAACGATTATCATATTTTTTAAATTACGCATTTGCGACTTAATAAGCCGTTTTACATCATATATACTAAACAGTTAGAGGATCTTTCTATATATTCTTTAATCAAAAAGCCGATCGCCAAACTTTAGACAAGGCTACAGCTTAAACGGTGCGACCGATTTTCATGAAATTTGTATCAAATTGTAGGAAATGATTGGCTTCAGGGCCCTTCTAATGGGACGAATTTCTGTAGGTTGCATAGTTTTGGAGTAAAAAATTATTAAAGATTGAAAATTGGGACAGAAACAATAGGTCACTGTAATGATCACAGTTCTCTTTGAAAAATTTAAGACGAAGAACGCCATGTTTGTCATGTCATTTTGAACCTTTAAATGGAAATATTTATGAAATGGAGACAATTTGAAAGAAGTTTAATTCATAATTATACATTTTGAGAATGGGCAATTATATCCGCACAGGTAAAAAAGGCCTAAAACATTTTAATTAAAAATTATAAATTTTGACGTTTCATATGTACTTGAACAGTGTTGCCAAATATGTCATAAGTAACTAGGTAAAAAACAAATATTCCTAACTAAACAATATTTTTCACAGTAACGATCACAGTTTTCCTTGAAAATTTAAGACGATAAACGCTGTTATGTCAATGTCAATGATGACAAATTATCTGTTTTCTTCCTTTTAAATGCAATAAAATGTTTAAATAATATGTAATAATTAAAGAAATGATGATGAATTTAACAAGGTAGGTATATGTAATGATTTTAAGCCATGTTTATTATTATGTTACATATTTTATTTTGTAAATAGAATTTTGGAAAATGTGTAAGGAAACACGTCGAAAAGGATCAGAAAGGTAGGAATAATATCACAATCTATGTACAAAATTAAAAAGATAAACAATGTCATGTCATATTTGATATGTTAATGACAAATTATGCATGTCTGTACAAGGCTATACCTATTTTACCTATTTTAAGACGTATGTTTATTGTTAATTTATATATTTTATTTTGTAAATAGATTTAACAAAATATCAGGCTGAGAAAGACATAATGAATATCAAAATCGATAAATCATGCCTTAATGTTTGGAACAAGTCAATTCAATAATTTTAGATGGTTTGTTTTAATCTGTTCTTTTTTGCAATTCATTTTCTTACATTACGTTTAAAATTACTTCAGATTAAACATAAGTCAATAAATAAATAAATAAATATATCATCACGGCATATTACCCATTGCTGGGTGTGCCAATCTGCTTTGTACGCAGATATCGGTAATGATGATGACATATTTGTACCGTGCGTGCGTTTACCAGGCGTCACCTAACGAGCACTCATTGCTGGCGTGGAGAGTGCACCATAATTCAATATCTATCTTAAAACGGTACAGATTTAAATCTGTATTTCATTTTCTTATATTACTTTTAGAATTATCTATTTTAAAATTCTTTTATTGCCAATTATTAAAAAATCTTTTCAAAGTTAACAATGCGATTAAAGTTAACAATGTTTTATGCAACTGGGCTATAATCCTACAGCATAAGCCACAAAAGTAATCTTGTATACCTATGAGTCTTGCATTTTTCCTCTTTAATAACAATCCAAACTTTATTAATGTAATGTAACTACTTACTTTTCTACGTAACTACATAATTGTTTACTTTAAAATTAAAATATCACATTTTTTGAGTTTTGTTTGATTTATTTTTACCTTTAAATTTAGTATTGTGTATTCATATACGTGTTATTAATATTATGTTTATACAGTGTGTTAAAAAAACCTAACTCGGAGTAGGCTATGAACAGAGAAACGTATGTTTGATCAATATTCAATTCAAAAGTCAAGTTGTCAAAGGATACAGTTTACCGTCATTCGCCGTTTTCTAATATGAAAAGCTTTGATTTCTTTCAAAACATTTTTGACAATATTTTAAGTCAAATTGACATTTAATTAATTGACATACGTCTCTTTGTACATAGCCTACTCTGAGTTCGGAATTTCTTTGAACACACTGTATTTATCGTGTAATTAAGACATTTTGTCCTGTATACTCGCATAAAACGCGCAGCATTTGTTCATTTCAATATATGTTTTTATCAGTTCCTACCAATCACTTTGTATACATAAGCATTAAACATGGTAAAACAAATTATTATAGAAAAAAATTATTCAAATAAAAGTTGTAGAGCATAAAATTCTACTTTCATATTAATAAACAAAATCCATTTCGTATGATTAGTAACACTAGAAATTAAATATGAAAAATTTAGTTTAATAGCACTAGCCATTGAATTAAAACAAACAGACAAACAAATGATTGATGTTTTAACTGTCAAATATTGAGACTTTTTCAATCATATAAAAAAAATCTAATGTGGCCAGCACATAACCTCTCGCCAGATATTTTACCCTGGTTGTACGCATAAAACGAAAAATATTTTTAAATACAAATACATATATTCATGTGTCACTACAAAATAATTATTTTAATATAAATTATGTACAATACATACATTTTCTTTATATTCAATATCCTGAATTTTTTTTCTACTTTCCTTTTCTTTTTCTATTATTCGTCATTTTTTCGCAAATTCCTTTTATATTCTTTTTTGGGTATATTCTTTTGCGTTGTTGACTTTTTATTTATTTTCATAATCTTCATAATGATGTACAAATATTTTTGACAGTGGCTTACAAATATTTTTGACAGTGACATTTATGTGTGAATTACAAACATTTGAATTTCTTGCCTTGAAGTAGTTTGATCTAAGAATTTTTACATCAAATTATTTTATATGCATTTCTTTATCTCTAAATCTATAGAAGATATAATAATGAATTTATATTTATCGAATAAAGAATTTAATGTTATACGGACATCATTGTAAAAATGTCATAATCGGATTCTAGGGACCTTAAAACGTGCTTATTCACTAAAATCTGGATATGTGATTTTTAGCATGAATACAGTACCTCTCTTAGCGAGAGGTAATTACATATGCCATGCTGTTTGTTTTAATTTTATGGCTATCACTATTTTTGTCGTGATTTTCGATATTTTCATTTGCAATTTCTGCCGTTACAAAGCATGCACAATTAATTTTTTTTTTGAATCAAATGCAGAATTTCATGGTCTACAACTTTTATTTGAAGTATTTTTTCAAAAATAATTTGGAAAGCAACGCGCAAGGTAAAACTGTTTTCCCATGTTAAATGCCTATGTAACGGATTTGGAGTGCCACCTGGTATGTAGGTACGTCGAAAAATTATATTTTAACTGCATTTTTTGATTATACTTCTGAAATATTATTGACAACTTTTTGCAAGAAAACGGTAGCCGACTGAGCTATCGTATTTTTGACATTTCTCCATGATAGCCCTTGACAAAACATTTCTTGTTGTTTGTCAGAAATATATTTTGTTCGGTATTAAATGAAAAGTTTTCTGCCTGGCTAAATTATAGAACTTCCAAAATTTAGACATCAACTCGATTGGCTTTTGTTTTTCGCATAGAGTTGTCTGAACCCTGTCGTGATTGGAATCAACTGAAATTTTTTCTGCTGATATGGAAGTGTTAACAAATAGACATCTCAGTCGGCTTTTGTTTTGTGCATAAAGATGTTAGAAATATGTCGTGTTTGGTATCAAATGAGAGGTCTAATTAAGGACTGTTAGATACATGTGGCTTTTGTTTTATGCATAAAGTTAAATCGTTTGAGAGCATTTGGGTATCTGACAAGACTGTTGGCATTAGCACTTTGGTTTAAAATTGTGCGTAGACAGATTGGATGTACGTATAGTCTATCATAAAACACTATCGGCGGAGCCCTAGGGTAAACTCGGCGAAGCCGAGGTTAGGCTAGTCCTAATACTAAACGACCAGATTCACTATCTATAGTTCTATATATATTTGAATTCATCACGACGATCGCCAAACTTTAGACAAGGCTACAGCTTAAACGGTGCGACCGATTTTCATGAAATTTGTACCAAATTGTAGGAAATGATTGGCTTCAGGGCCCTTCTAATGGGACGAATTTCTGTAGGATGCATGGTTTTTGAGTAAAAAATTATTAAAGATTGAAAATTGGGACAGAAACAATATTTTTCACAGTAACGATCACAGTTTTCCTTGAAAATTTAAGACGAAGAACGCCATGTTTGTCATGTCATTTTGAACCTTTAAATGGAAATATTTATGAAATGGAGACAATTTGAAAGAAGTTTAATTCATAATTATAAATTTTGAGAATGGGCAATTATATCCGCACAGGTAAAAAAGGCCTAAACCATTTTAATTAAAAATTATAAAATTTGACGGTTCATATGTACTTGGACAGTGTTACCAAATGTGTCATAAGTAACTAGGTAAAAAACAAATATTTCTAACTAAACAATATTTTTCACAGTAACGATCACAGTTTTCCTTGAAAATTTAAGACGATAGACGCTGTTATGTCAATGTCAATGATGACAAATTATCAGTTTTCTTCCTTTTAAATGCAATAAAATGTTTAAATAAGATGTAATAATTAAAGAAAAGATGATGAATTTAACAAGGTAGGTATATGTAATGATTTTAAGCCATGTTTATTATTATGTTACATATTTTATTTTGTAAATAGAATTTTGGAAAATGTATAAGGAAACACGTCGAAAAGGATCAGAAAGGTAGGAATAATATCACAATCGATGTACAAAATTAAAAAGATAAACATTGTCATGTCATATTTGATATGTTAATGACAAATTATGCATGTATCAATTACTATAACCGATGATATAAAAACAAGTCAATTAAGATGGTACGATCACGTACAGCAAATGAGTAATGGCAAAACACATACCACAATAAACTCCTAGCGGCAAAAAGAAAAGAGGGAGACCTAGAAGGAAATGCGTTGCAGGAATCCAAGAAGAAATAAGAGAGAATGAAGATCTATGGCAAGAACAGTGGAGAATTCGCATCGGAAGACATAGTATAACGTTATAAACCGATTGTATATATAGGTATATGTAATGATTTTAAGACGTGTACAGGAAAATCATAGTCTGGAACAAGACATTTCAATAATTTTAGATAGTATGTTTTAATCTGTTCTTTTTTTGTAATTCATTTTCTTACATTACGTTTAAAATTATTTCAGATTATACATAATTCGATATCTATCTTAAAACGGTACAGAATTTAATCTGTATTTTATTTTCTTATATTACTTTAAAATTATCTATATTAAAATTCTTTTATTCCCAATTATTGTATCGTACTAATAAAAAATATTTTAAATTACATAATCATACAGCATGAGCCAGAAAAGTAATCTTTAATACCTGTCATTTTTAACAATCCAAACTTTATTGATATATTTTCAAATTCGTTGTAAAAGTTCAGATCTAATGTAATGTAAGTACTTACTTTTCTGAAGTTTGTAACTAACTGTTTACTCTAGAATTAAAATATCACATTTTTTAGTTTTGCTTGATTTATTTTTATCTTTAAATTTAGTATTGTGTACTCATATACATGTTACTAATACAGGGTCCGCATTTTAAAAGTTCCCGCCTGAAAATTCATGATTAGGCAATCCATGATACATTTCATAAGTGACTTGGTTTTTAAAATTTTGTTTTGCTCTTATACCTACTGTGATTATTCGATTTAAAGTACTAATATTCACCAAGTGGCTTATAAAATGTATATGGTTTTGCTTACTCTTAAAATTTCAGGCGGGAACATATAAAATGGGCACCTTGTATTATGTTTATATTTATCCTGTAATTTTGTCCTGTTTGCTCGCATAAAATGCGCAGCATTTGTTCATTTCATTATATGTTTTCATCAGTTCCTACCACGGTGTAGTATCTATAGGTGAGAGTACGAGATGAGTTGACATAACTAGCTGGTAAAAAAGAAGCTAACGCGACCCGTTACCATTTGACAGGCGTTTGGCAGTTGGTGTGCCGCAGTGTGTCGGTTGCGGTTAAAATAAGTTCGCGTTTAAATAGAAAATGTTGTGATATAGGATGTACAACAGGGTATGGATCAAATAAAGAGATATAGACCCGAATTTTCACCTCTTGAAGTAACGTTACTTCGGAAGTAGCGCTATTTCGATTTTTTATTTATATAATTTTATGAGTAGATAAGAATAGGTTTCATATTTTTGTAAATGAAACCTATGACATTAGAAATAAATGCTTTTTACAATTTAATTTATTTTTATATCTCTCATTTTAATGTTAAAGTTGACATTTGACAGTTGAAGTAGCGATTTTTCGGAAGTAGCGCTACTTTAAGATGTAAAAATACGGGCCATAGTCTTTTTAAGGTGCCAAAATGTGCGATTTTGTAGCAGCCAGCCATGCTATAACCATAGAAACAGGTACTACGATTTAGAAAATTCTGATTGAAAGATGTCAGTGTCAAGTACATGACATTATGTTTATTTTATAATTTGACTGAAATTATAGAAGCCTGTTGTATGAAATTTGTATAAAATACATACATAGAACTGACAAAAGATAAAAGGTAATGTATTGAAAATATAAAATATTGTGTGATATATAGGAATAATTTACTATTTCAAATATTTTTGTAAAAACCGGGTCGCAAAAAACCTGACATCTAGCGGCATACTGTATGAACTAACCCGGTTATTTAGCCATTCTTTGTTATACATTATACATCGTGCACTCAGCTATAGATACTACACTTCCGAAATATTATTGACAATTTTATGCAAAAAAAAATAGCCGATCGAGCTGTCGTATTTTTGACAATTCTCTATGACAGTCCATGAGAAAACATTTCTTGTTTTTCGTATAAATTTGTCAGAAATACAGGGTGTTTCATGCAACTATGTGAGGCTTCGGAGTATGAATTCTAGACACCAACATGAAAAAAATCCCAATAAACATTGGTGCTAGAACGCTTCATAACAGAGATACCGAGGATTTATCTTAAATGAAGCATAATACTGAAATAGCAGAAAATAGTTGGCTGATGGCATTTGTTTAATTCATTTAAAATTTAAATGAGATTTAATTAATTAAAAATTCCACTTATTTCAATCCGATAATTATTTAATTATTACACCTGTTATTTATTATTTTGATAATATTTCTAATACAAAAAAGTATTGCCAAGCCTTCTGTATTTAATGAAAATGTAAAATTTATTAATTTACCGTAGTATTTTTAAATAATACTGATTTATTTATTGAATGTAATGCCTTTCATTTTAAACACTTGCTCTGGGATTCTTTTTATAAATAATTATTTATGACCCAATACAAAAATAAATAAAAATAACCTGTTCCCTGTTTTTTTTTTTATTTTAATAAAATCCTGGGTACCTATCTCTGTTAGAAAGCGTTATAGCACCAATGTTTATTGGGATTTTTCCCCCTTTTGATATCAGAATTCATACTCCTACGCCTTGCACTCTTATATGAAACACCTGTATATCCTGTTTGGTTAATACCAATTTATCAATCATTTAATAATGAAAAGTTTTCCGCATGGCTAAACTATAGAACTTTCAAAATTAATTATTAATTTATTAATTTATTAATTTATTAATTTATTAATTTATTAATTTATTAATTTATTAATTTATTAATTTATTAATTTATTAATTTATTAATTTATTAATTTATTAATTTATTAATTTATTAATTTATTAATTTATTAATTTATTAATTTATTAATTTATTAATTTATTAATTTATTAATTTATTAATTTATTAATTTATTAATTTATTAATTTATTAATTTATTAATTTATTAATTTATTAATTTATTAATTTATTAATTTATTAATTTATTAATTTATTAATTTATTAATTTATTAATTTATTAATTTATTAATTTATTAATTTATTAATTTATTAATTTATTAATTTATTAATTTATTAATTTATTAATTTATTAATTTATTAATTTATTAATTTATTAATTTATTAATTTATTAATTTATTAATTTATTAATTTATTAATTTATTAATTTATTAATTTATTAATTTATTAATTTATTAATTTATTAATTTATTAATTTATTAATTTATTAATTTATTAATTTATTAATTTATTAATTTATTAATTTATTAATTTATTAATTTATTAATTTATTAATTTATTAATTTATTAATTTATTAATTTATTAATTTATTAATTTATTAATTTATTAATTTATTAATTTATTAATTTATTAATTTATTAATTTATTAATTTATTAATTTATTAATTTATTAATTTATTAATTTATTAATTTATTAATTTATTAATTTATTAATTTATTAATTTATTAATTTATTAATTTATTAATTTATTAATTTATTAATTTATTAATTTATTAATTTATTAATTTATTAATTTATTAATTTATTAATTTATTAATTTATTAATTTATTAATTTATTAATTTATTAATTTATTAATTTATTAATTTATTAATTTATTAATTTATTAATTTATTAATTTATTAATTTATTAATTTATTAATTTATTAATTTATTAATTTATTAATTTATTAATTTATTAATTTATTAATTTATTAATTTATTAATTTATTAATTTATTAATTTATTAATTTATTAATTTATTAATTTATTAATTTATTAATTTATTAATTTATTAATTTATTAATTTATTAATTTATTAATTTATTAATTTATTAATTTATTAATTTATTAATTTATTAATTTATTAATTTATTAATTTATTAATTTATTAATTTATTAATTTATTAATTTATTAATTTATTAATTTATTAATTTATTAATTTATTAATTTATTAATTTATTAATTTATTAATTTATTAATTTATTAATTTATTAATTTATTAATTTATTAATTTATTAATTTATTAATTTATTAATTTATTAATTTATTAATTTATTAATTTATTAATTTATTAATTTATTAATTTATTAATTTATTAATTTATTAATTTATTAATTTATTAATTTATTAATTTATTAATTTATTAATTTATTAATTTATTAATTTATTAATTTGTTAATTTGTTAATTTGTTAATTTGTTAATTTATTAATTTATTAATTTATTAATTTATTAATTTATTAATTTATTAATTTATTAATTTATTAATTTATTAATTTATTAATTTATTAATTTATTAATTTATTAATTTATTAATTTATTAATTTATTAATTTATTAATTTATTAATTTATTAATTAATTAATTAATTAATTTATTAATTTATTAATTTATTAATTTATTAATTTATTAATTTATTAATTTATTAATTTATTAATTTATTAATTTATTAATTTATTAATTTATTAATTTATTAATTTATTAATTTATTAATTTATTAATTTATTAATTTATTAATTTATTAATTTATTAATTTATTAATTTATTAATATGTTAATTTGTTAATTTTTTAATTTGTTAATTTGTTAATTTAATTATTTGTAAATTGGTAATTTATTAATTTATTAATTTATTAATTTATTAATTTATTAATTTATTAATTTATTAATTTATTAATTTATTAATTTATTAATTTAATAATTTATTAATTTATATAATTTATTAATTTATATAATTTATATAATTTATTAATTTATTAATTTATTAATTTATTAATTTATTAATTTATTAATTTATTAATTTATTAATTTATTAATTTATTAATTTATTAATTTATTAATTTATTAATTTATTAATTTATTAATTTATTAATTTATTAATTTATTAATTTATTAATTTATTAATTTATTAATTTATTAATTTATTAATTTATTAATTTATTAATTTATTAATTTATTAATTTATTAATTTATTAATTTATTAATTTATTAATTTATTAATTTATTAATTTATTAATTTATTAATTTATTAATTTATTAATTTATTAATTTATTAATTTATTAATTTATTAATTTATTAATTTATTAATTTATTAATTTATTAATTTATTAATTTAATAATTTATTAATTTATTAATTTATTAATTTATTAATTTATTAATTTATTAATTTATTAATTTATTAATTTATTAGTTTATTAATTTATTAATTTATTAATTTATTAATTTATTAATTTATTAATTTATTAATTTATTAATTTATTAATTTATTAATTTATTAATTTATTAATTTATTAATTTATTAATTTATTAATTTATTAATTTATTAATTTATTAATTTATTAATTTATTAATTTATTAATTTATTAATTTATTAATTTATTAATTTATTAATTTAATAATTTATTAATTTATATAATTTATTAATTTATATAATTTATATAATTTATTAATTTATTAATTTAGTAATTTATTAATTTATTAATTTAGTAATTTATTAATTTATTAATTTATTAATTAACTTCCGTCACCTTTAGGTAAGGAAGGTATTGTCTTTGGTCAAAAAATTCGATGATGAGTTTTTAATCAATAAGCACGTTTTAGGGTCCCTAGAATACGAATTTACTATTTTTACGATGATGTCTGTATGTGTGTGTGTGTGGATGTGTGTGTGTGTGGATGTGTGTGTGTGTGTGTGTAACAAAATTTTCGTCTGCGATAACTTTAATACTACAGTTACAAAAATTATATTTTTTTCGTATACTTCTTCGTTACATCCTGATTAGATTTTGGTTACAATTGGGCAACCGGAAGTACCATCATTTGAAGATTTTAACAGTTTTTCTTGAAAAAACTATGTTAAATATAATTTTTTCACATTTGATCTTATTATAAATATTAAAGAATATTTTATTCTCTATACGATTTGACTGCATTTTATACCTAATATTAAATGGATATAGAGTTAAAAAATTATAAAGAAATTAAATTTCATAAAGTAGCCATAGCTATGGAAACAGCTACTATATTAAGAAAATTCTGATTGAAAGATGTCAGTGTCAAGTGAAATTGACATAGTGTTTTTATCTTAAAATTTTACTGGAAATATAGGATCTTTTGCTTTCTGTATGCAATTTGTTTAAAATACATACAACTGCTTTAAGGTAATGTACAAGAAATAATAATAATAAATCTTTTATTTCTGCAGATACATTACACTGTATAAAGAATACGTCACAAAATAATAATTTTCTGTATGAAATTTGAATGAAGTACATGCAACTGCCGGAAGGTAATGTAGAAGAAATAGAATATTTAATTTAGCAAGGAACTTTCGGTATGAAATTTGCACAAAATACATAGAACTGACGCAACTGACGGAAGGTAATGTGCTGGCTACATCAGATTTTTTTTAAATTTATTTATGTATTTATTTATTTATTTATTTATTTATTTATTTATTTATTTATTTATTTATTTATTTATTTATTTATTTATTTATTTATTTATTTATTTATTTATTTATTTATTTATTTATTTATTTATTTATTTATTTATTTATTTATTTATTTATTTATTTATTTATTTATTTATTTATTTATTTATTTATTTATTTATTTATTTATTTATTTATTTATTTATTTATTTATTTATTTATTGATTTATTTATTTATTTATTTATTTATTTATTTATTTATTTATTTATTTATTTATTTATTTATTTATTTATTTATTTATTTATTTATTTATTTATTTATTTATTTATTTACTTATTTATGTATTTTTTTATTTAAGTATTTATTCATTTATAAATAAATATATCCTCAAGGCCATTGCGGGGGGGGGGTGCCAATTATTGTATCGTACTAATAAAAATCTTTTAAATTACATAATCATACAGCATGAGCCAGAAAAGTCAAGGAGAGTGTGAGTGGGCAGTTTGGGTGGGCATTTTGCGTGGGCATGTTGCGTTGGCAGTTGGGTGGGCATGTTGCGTGGGCAGTTTGGGTGGACATGTTGCGTGGGCAGTTTGGGTGGGTATGTTGCGTGGGCAGTTTGGGTGGGCATGTTGCGTCGGCAGTTTGGGTGGGCAAGTTGCGTTGGCAGTTTGGGTGGGCATGTTGCGTGGGTAGTTTGGGTGGGCATATTGCGTGGGCAGTTTGGGTGGGCATGTTGCGTGGGTAGTTTGAGTGGGCATGTTGCGTGGGCAGTTTGGGTGGGCATGTTGCGTGGGCATGTTGCGTGGGCAGTTTGGGTGGGCATGCTGCGTGCGCATGTTGCGTGGGCATGTTGCGTGGGCAGTTTGAGTGGGCATGTTGCGTGGGCAATTTGGGTGGGCATGTTGCGTGGGCATTATAAACCACTATCGGCGGAGCCCTAGGGAAAACTCGGCGAAGCCGAGGTTACGCTAGTCCTAATACTAAACGATCAGATTCACTATCTATAGTTCTATATATATATTTGAATTCATCACGACGATCGCCCAACTTTAGACAAGGCTACAGCTTAAACGGTTCGACCGATTTTCGTGAAATTTGTACCAAGATGTAGGAAATGATTGCCTTCAGGGCCCTTCTAATGAGATGAATTTCTGTAGGATGCATAGTTTTCGAGTAAAAAATTATTAAAGATTGAAAATTGGGACAGGAACAATATTTTTCACAGTAACGATCACAGTTTTCCTTGAAAATTTAAGACGAAGAACGCCATGTTTGTCATGTCATTTTGAACCTTTAAATGGAAATATTTATGAAATGGAGACAATTTGAAAGAAGTTTAATTCATAATTATACATTTTGAGAATGGGCAATTATATCCGCACAGGTAAAAAAGGCCTAAACCATTTTATTTAAAAATTATATAATTTGACGGTTCATATGTACTTGGACAGTGTTACCAAATATGTCATAAGTAACTAGGTAAAAAACAAATATTTCTAACTAGACTAACGTGAAGTTCGTATGCAAGTGTATATTTTCGACTCCGCAGAATATGAAAAAAATGACCGAAGACGACACGCCGGTAGCCGACAAAAAAATTTCAAATTTGCGGTGAAAGTAATGTTTAAATATTGTAATAAAAATTAGTATAAGAGATAAATACTGTATCTGGAACATATTTTTGTAATCAGAAATGAAATATTTTAACCGTATCCGAGATAATTTACTATAAATCACACATTTTATGACTATTTCTTTATTATTATATTATCTGCTGTAAATAATAAATGTTATTAAAATATAGTAAACAATGTATGCAGATTTTAGTTTTTAGTTAATACAGCTGTAAATTTAACCATGACTAAGTTCAATAAAATATTTTAAATCAACCAGGTGCCAGGTAACATAAGCCTAGACACAAAAAACGCGGGACAATGTATTAGACTTACGTGCAAAGATTACCTATATAACAAAGGTAAGTGATTACTGATTATCTTACTGAATCGCAATATAATATTTAAATAATTCATGGGGGTAACATCAATTAAAATGTTTCCTTTAAAAAGTTGTAGTTTAAAAATAATGTATTTTACATATTTATCATGTTAAATGTATTGATTACAACAATGTTTTCTAAAAATATAATAATAACCCAGCATTTATACAAAACATGTGTTAACTACAGCAATAATTAAGGAGTTCATTCATATTTCAACTCATACATCACCATTTCTGTGTTAAGTTGAAGATATTTGAAACAGTTAAGAGCCCCCAAAAATGCATATACTCTTGATTAGTGTCGGCTAAAAATGTAAGATTAAAAATAATTCAATCTCAAGATTTCTGTTGCAAATACTGTTTATTCTTGCAAAAATGTATTTTAGAGGGTTGTTTTGTACATTTCCGGTATAAAAGTGGTTAAATATCTGATTAAAACACCTCACGCCTCGGTTTAAAAATATGGGTTGAATTATGTATATATTCAAAATTTGGTAGCTTAAACTTTATTTTTACCCCTCGCTAAGAGAGGTATTGGATTCATGCTAAAAATCGCATATCCAGATTTTAGTGAATAAGCACGTTTTAAGGTCCCTAGAATCCGATTATAACATTTTTACGATGATGTCCGTATGTGTGTGTGGATGTTGGATCCACGATTTCGCAAACACTATAAGACTTAAGACATTTTTAACTACGGATTCCTCAATCTAACAATAATGGGAAGAGTCGATTAAGTTTTGGTAACAATTGGACAACCGGAAGTAGTAGTTACAAGAAAAAAATCATTTAAATATTATTTATCGAAAATTTATGTAAATACTTTTATTAAAGAACGTTAAATTCTTTATTCGATAAATATAAATTCATCATTATATCTTCTATAGATTTAGAGATAAAGAAATGCATATAAAATAATTTGATGTAAAAAAATCTCAGATCAAACTACTTCAAGACAAGAAATTCAAATGTTTGTAATTGACACATAAATATCACTCTCAAAAAGATTTGTATGCCATTGTCAAAAATATTTGTACATCATTATGAAGATTATGAAAAGAATATACGTAAAAAAGAACACAAAAGGAATTTTCGAAAAAATGACGAATATAAAGAAAAAGAAAAGGAAAGTAGAAAAAGAAAATTTCAGGATATTGAATATAAAGAAAATGTATGAATTGTACATAATTTATATTAAAATATCCCACAGATTTTGTAAATATATGTGAGAATTATTTTGTAGTGCGTCATGAATATATGTATTTGTATTTAAAATAATTTTCGTTTTATGCGTACAACCAGGTAAAATATCTGGCGAGAGGTTATGTGCTGGCCACATCAGATTTTTAAATTTTCTTTTCCCCATTTTGACATTATGAATTTTTAAAAAGAGAGTTATCATTGGAAATCAAAGATCTGTATTGACTAAGAAAAATATCAACTGTTACTTTGACAGGGATGGTTAAAAAAATTCATAATTCAAAAACGAGGAAAGATATCCCAAATCTTGTTTAGACGAATACACAGGGGAATGATTGAGGTATATTTGAGACAAATTTTTAATGGATTAGATAAAGGGTGCAAATTTGGAAACGGAATAAATATTAATGAAATAAAAATTATATACAATTTTTTTACCGCTTAGCCAAATTTACACCGTTTCTTTAAAAAGTACTATCTTTTGGTATAAAAATCATCTGGGGTCTGATTTTGTACCTTTGAAATCTACTGTGGATTGAAATTTATTAGATTTCTATTAATAAACAAACAAGAAAATACAGTGTACTTTGCGAGCGACATTCGAAATCTGACGGAGGATCTGACATATATTGCCAAAATAGCAAGCCAACGGAATCACTTGTTTCAACCATATCTTTGATTCTCTGTACTCAACAATATCTATACAAAACCATTCAGTTTACCAAAACCATATCCTTCAATTTCTCAACTCTATTAACCACAGCATAACTAATATTTACAAAAATATTCTTTCCAAAATACCGCCCATAGTCCTTTGGAATACCCAACATAAATATAGATCTTAGTCAATACAAGAAAAGAAACATCACTTTAGAACAATCCAAAAAGACCATAAGGACAACCAATTTATATATCCAGACTCATTAAAAATAAATAACAAAGTGGGTACAGCATTCGTAACTCAGGACCTAATTCCATCAAAGTGACATTAGTCAATTAATTTTTATACTGTCAATAAAAAATTGTAAATTTTAAATAAAACTACAGGAGATATTGTTGCCAAATTTGCCATAAGTAACTATGTAAAAAACAAGTATTCCTTACTGCATTAGTGTGAAGTTAGCCCATTAAATCCGTACTGCCTTTAAAAATACAGTAAATTTTAAATATAACTAATTCAAAAACAAATATTCGTTATCTGAAATGATGAGAGTAGGAAATTATTTCTCACAAGTAAAAAAGGCCTATAACATAATTAAAAACTACAAATTTTGACGGTTCATATGAACTTGGAAAGTGTTTCCAAATATGCCATAAGTAACTAGGTAAAAAACAAATATTCCAAACTAGACTAATGTGAAGTCCGTTCACAAGTGTTGCCAAAGATACCATGAGTAACCAATTAAAAAACAAATATTCCTAACTACATCAATGTGATGTTAGTTCATTAATTTTCATACTGCCAATAAAAAAATAATAAATCTTAAATAAAACTAGAGGAGAAATTGTTGCCAAATTTGCCATAAGTAACTAAGTAAAAAACAAATATTTCTAATTGCATCAATGTGACATTAGTCAATTAATTTTTATACTGTCCATAAAAAATTGTAAATTTTAAATAATATCGTATAATTATTAGGTATCTACATATTTTAGAGATATTGAATAATAATTTAGAAAATTTTCCATCCCACGTAATGTGAAAAAAAATTACCGAAGATAAAAAGCCGGTGGTCGACAAAGAAATTTGAAATTTGCGGTGAAAGTAATGTTTAAATATTTTCTGCACCACACTATCGTCGTTAATAAAAATTAGTGTAGGAGATAAATATTGTATCTGAAATACATTTTTGAAGTTGAAAATGAGATATTTTAACCGTGTCCGAGGTAAATTACAATACAATGTACTTTACATATTTATCATGTAAAATGTCTTGATTACAACAATGCTTTATAACAATATAATCACATCACAGCATTTATACAAAACATGTGTTGATTGCAACAATAATATAGGAGCTCATTCATATTCATATTCATTCATATTAATTTGAAGATATTTCAAACAGTTCAGGAGTTATGAGCCCTCAAACATGCATGTACTCTTAATTAGTTTCGGCTAAAAATGTAAGATTAAAAATTATTCAATTTCAAGATTTTTGTTGCAAATAGTGTTTATTCTTGCAAAAATGTATTTTAGAGAGTTGGTTTGTACATTTCCGGTATAAAAGTGGTTAAATATCGGATTAAAAACACCTCACGCCTCGGTTTAAAAATATGGCTTAATTTATGTATATATTCAAAATTTGGTAGCTGCAACTTTTATTAATTTTACTTTGAATTATGAATTTTTAAAAACAGAGTTATCATTGGAAATCAAAGATCTGTATTGACTAAGAAAAATATCAACTGTTACTTTGACAGGGATGGTTGAAAAAATTCATAATTCAAAATGAGGAAAGATATCCCAAATCTTGTTTAGACGAATACACAGGAGAATGATTGAGGTATATTTGAGACAAATTTTTTATCGATTTGATAAAGGGTGCAAATTTGGAAACGGAATAAATATTAATGAAATAAAAGCTATATACATTTTTTTACCGCTTAGCTAAGTTTACACCGTTTGTTCAAAATGTACTATCTTTTGGTATAAAAGTCATCTGGGCTCTGATTTTGTACCTTTGAAATCTACTGTAGATTGAAATTTATTAGATTTCTATTAATAAACAAACAAGAAAATACAGTGAACTTTGCGAGCGACGTTCGAAATCTGACATATATTGCCAAAATAGCAAACCAACTGAATCACCTATGTTTCACCCATATCTTTGATCTTCGGTACTCAACAAAATCTATACAAAACCATTCAGTTTACCAAAACCATATCCTTCAAATTCTCAACTTTATTAACCTCAGCATACCTAATATTCACAAAAATATTCTTTCCAAAATACCGCCCATAGTCCTTTGGAATACTCAATATAAATTTCAATCTCAGTCAATACAAGAAAAGAAGAGAAATCATTTAAAACTAAAAAATCATTTTAGAACAATCCAAAAAGACTGGCTTAAAATTTAAGGGTCAGCGGTGCAACTGGGCAGAAGTGTTGAAACATTGTATATTTTATAAAGTATAAAATGAATTTAAAAAAGTTTGATGTGGCCAGCATATTACCTTCCGTCAGTTCTGAATATTTTGTACAAATTGCATACAGAAAGTTTCTTGCAAATGACTTTATTTAGTTATATTTAAAATTTACTGTATTTTTAAAGGCAGTACGAATTTAATGCGCTAACTTCACACTAATGCAGTAAGGAATACTTGTTTTTTACATAGTTACTTATGGCAAATTTGGCAACAATATCTCCTGTAGTTTTATTTAAAATTTACAATTTTTTGTTGACAGTATAAAAATTAATTGACTAATGTCACTTTGATGGAATTAGGTCCTGAGTTACGAATGCTGTACCCACCTTGTTATTTATTTTTGATTAGTCTGGATATATAAATTGGTTGTCCTTATGGTCTTTTTGGATTGTTCTAAAGTGATTTTTCTTTTCTTGTTCTGTTAGTTCTATGTATTTTGTATAAATTCCATAGTCATTGATACGGACATCTGTAAATCAGAATTTTCTTAATATAGTACCTAGCTGTTTCCATGGTTATATCATATTTGGCTGCTTTATGAATTTAATTCCTTTATAATATTTAACTCTATACCCAATGAATATCTTGCATAAAATGCAATCAAATCGTATAGAGAATAAAATATTCTCTAATGCTTACAATAATATTAAATGTGAAAAATGATATTTAACCGCATTTTTTCAAAAAGTTTGGTTAAGCATGTTGCGTGGGCAGGTTGTGTGGACAGTTTGAGTGAACAAGTTGCGTGGGCAAGGTATGTTGCGTCGGTAGTTAGGGTGACCATGTTGAGGGGGCAGTTTCGGTGGGTATGTTGTGTGGGCAGTTTGGATGGGCATGTTGTGTGGACAGTTTGGGTGGAAATGTTACATGGGCAGTTTGGGTGAACATGTTGCGTGGGCAATTGGTTGGGTATGTTGCGTGGGCAGTTTGAGTGGGCATGTTGTGTGGGCAATTTGGGTGGGTATGTTGCGTAGGAAGTTTGGGTGGCCATGTTGCGTGGACAGTTCCGGTGGGCATGTTGCGTAAACAGTTCCGGTGGGCATATTGCGTGGGCTGTTTGGATGGGCATGTTACGTGGGCAGTTTGGGTGGGCATGCTGCGTGGGCATTATGGGTGGGCATGTTGCGTGGGCAGTTTTGGTGAGCATATTGCGTGGACAGTTCCGGTGGGCATGTTGCGTGGCCGGTTTGGATAGGCATGTTGCGTGGACACTGTGAAAGTCTGTTGGCGTTAGCACTTTGGGTTTAAAATGTGCCTAGAAGGGTTAGATCTACGTATAGACTATTATAATACACCATCGGCGGAGCCCTAGGGGAAGCTCGGCGTAGCCGAGTTTTCGCTAGTCCTATATACTAAACAGTTAGAGGATCTTTCTATATATTCTTTAATCAAAAAGCCGATCGCCAAACTTTAGACAAGGCTACAGCTTAAACGGAGCGACCGATTTTCATGAAATATGTACCAAGTTGTAGGAAATGATTGGCTTCAGGGCACTTCTAATGGATCGAATTTCTGTAGGATGCATAGTTTTTGTGTAAAAAATTAATAAAGGTTGAAAATTGGGACAGAAACAATAGGTCACTGTAATGATCACAGTTCTCCTTGAAAAATTTAAGACGAAGAACGACATGTTTGTCATGTCATTTTGAACCTTTAAATGGAAATATTTATGAAATGGAGACAATTTGAAAGAAGTTTAATTCATAATTATAAATTTTGAGAATGGGCAATTATATCCGCACAGGTAAAAAAGGCCTAAAACATTTTAATTACAAATTATAAATTTTGACGTTTCATATGTACTTGAACAGTGTTACCAAATATGTCATAAGTAACTAGGTAAAAAACAAATATTCCTAACTAGACTAATGTGAAGTACGTACTCAAGTGTTGCCAAACATCTATAATATTATTAATTTATTAATTAGTTAATTTATTAATTCATTAATTAATTTATTAATTTATTAATTAATTAATTAATTAGTTTATTAATTTATTAATTTATTAATTTATTAATTTATTAATTTATTAGTTTATTAATTTATTAATTTATTAATTTATTAATTTATTAATTTATTAATTTATTAATTTATTAATTTATTAATTTATTAATTTATTAATTTATTAATTTATTAATTTATTAATTTATTAATTTATTAATTTATTAATTTATTAATTTATTAATTTATTAATTTATTAATTTATTAATTTATTAATTTATTAATTTATTAATTTATTAATTTATTAATTTATTAATTTATTAATTTATTAATTTATTAATTTATTAATTTATTAATTTATTAATTTATTAATTTATTAATTTATTAATTTATTAATTTATTAATTTATTAATTTATTAATTTATTAATTTATTAATTTATTAATTTATTAATTTATTAATTTATTAATTTATTAATTTATTAATTTATTAATTTATTAATTTATTAATTTATTAATTTATTAATTTATTAATTTATTAATTTATTAATTTATTAATTTATTAATTTATTAATTTATTAATTTATTAATTTATTAATTTATTAATTTATTAATTTATTAATTTATTAATTTATTAATTTATTAATTTATTAATTTATTAATTTATTAATTTATTAATTTATTAATTTATTAATTTATTAATTTATTAATTTATTAATTTATTAATTTATTAATTTATTAATTTATTAATTTATTAATTTATTAATTTATTAATTTATTAATTTATTAATTTATTAATTTATTAATTTATTAATTTATTAATTTATTAATTTATTAATTTATTAATTTATTAATTTATTAATTTATTAATTTATTAATTTATTAATTTATTAATTTATTAATTTATTAATTTATTAATTTATTAATTTATTAATTTATTAATTTATTAATTTATTAATTTATTAATTTATTAATTTATTAATTTATTAATTTATTAATTTATTAATTTATTAATTTATTAATTTATTAATTTATTAATTTATTAATTTATTAATTTATTAATTTATTAATTTATTAATTTATTAATTTATTAATTTATTAATTTATTAATTTATTAATTTATTAATTTATTAATTTATTAATTTATTAATTTATTAATTTATTAATTTATTAATTTATTAATTTATTAATTTATTAATTTATTAATTTATTAATTTATTAATTTATTAATTTATTAATTTATTAATTTATTAATTTATTAATTTATTAATTTATTAATTTATTAATTTATTAATTTATTAATTTATTAATTTATTAATTTATTAATTTATTAATTTATTAATTTATTAATTTATTAATTTATTAATTTATTAATTTATTAATTTATTAATTTATTAATTTATTAATTTATTAATTTATTAATTTATTAATTTATTAATTTATTAATTTATTAATTTATTAATTTATTAATTTATTAATTTATTAATTTATTAATTTATTAATTTATTAATTTATTAATTTATTAATTTATTAATTTATTAATTTATTAATTTATTAATTTATTAATTTATTAATTTATTAATTTATTAATTTATTAATTTATTAATTTATTAATTTATTAATTTATTAATTTATTAATTTATTAATTTATTAATTTATTAATTTATTAATTTATTAATTTATTAATTTAT